>VZTL01060976.1:0-85629 GCA_013400535.1 Scopus umbretta
AGACTGAGGCAAAGAAGGAATTACTACTTTGTACTAATGTACAAAGGCTGATGTACATGTAGTACCTCGGCCTTTTTTCTCATCCCTGGTGACCATGTTTCCCCCTGTATCCAGTAAGGAATGGAGATCCTCCTTGGCTCCCTTTTTGCTGCTAATGTACTTGTAGAATCTTTTTTTATTATCTCTCACAACAGTGGCCAGATTGAGTTCTAGCTGGGCTTTCACTTTCCTAATTTTCTCTCTGCATGACCTGACGAGATCCCTGTAGTCTTCTTGAGTCGCCTGCCCCTTCTTCCAAAGGTAGTATTTACACTAATAAATGCTGTTCCAACTTCATGTCAAGCATTTATCTTCTTCTAACAAAACTTTTTTTTGATTTCAACACATAAAATCATAATAAACCATTTTTAGATGATACTAAGATATTGGTCCTTCAGCCAAAGTTAACAGAAACAAAGATTGCAGAAATAAAAAAAACTTTTACTGAGAAAATACATGAAAAACATAATACAAAATGGATATGACTGCTACACGACCAGTAACATAACAGCCAAACCTGTCTATGGTTTGTCCAAAATCCTGTCCTGCCTACTTTAAAATAGCAAAAGCCTTGCATTAAAGTGATTTGTTAAGTTCTGAAATTCATTACAATGAAAAACCCTTTCCAACAGTAACAAGTAAGCCACTGACTACCATAGGTCCTGAAACCTTTTCTGTGCAGCTATTGGTAGAGCAAAGGGGGAACTGTTTCTTGCCTTTCAGAGGCTCATATAGCATCCCCAGTGGCAGCAAAGAGTTAAAAAACAGACACTCATGCCTCTAGTTTAGAGGCCAAAAATTACTTCACATTCTTGGGAGTAAACTAATTGCCAGATGTATATGTGAGTACATCCCTGTGTAAAAACACAGTACAGAAACATTCGTAATTAATGAAGGGTTGTACAGTCAAAGCACCCATACTGCCCAAGGTTCCTGGAGGACCTACCAAAATATCCAGCTCACCCAGCCGGTAAGCTAGCTATTTGCAGTCAGTGTAAGTGCAAATTTGTTAACAACAGAGGTTCTTGCTTAGCAGACAAGGCTGTGGCGGCTTCAGCTTCATTTCTGAACAAACATGAAGGAGCAGAATGAGGAGGGCTCTACCCCGCTGCACTTTTCAAGGCACAGTGTTACCATGGAGTCACGCATGGGGCAGACCCACACTGGAACCATGGGGCAGAGTTCAGGTCAGACCTGGAGGTTGGGTAGCAGGTCCTTAGCTCTGCTCAGAGGCAGTGAGAGCTCAAGCACAGAAGGGCACTCCACAAGCACAGGGAGCTGCTAGCTGGCATCTCTGCATCTCCTGCTTCACTGACTGGCATGAGAACCAATGTCCTCATATCATCCCAAGCTTCACCTTCTCACTTTGGGCCATCCAGGTGGCTGCTTGGTGACCTTCTCCAGTGGAAGGTGGAGGTTGGTCTCTGTGGGGGGAGGCAGTAAGGCGGTAATGTCATGGGTGAGGGACAAACCTGCCTGAGACACTTCTAGCCCCAGCACTTCTATCGAGTTGTTGGCCAGGTGCCTTCCTCCTCCACCTGTGCTCCCCTCACCTGCCTGGAGGAGACCCATGGTTTTGAGGAGGGAAGGGCAGGAACTTCTTCTGTGGCTGCCTTTCCCCTTGGGCCTTGTTTTCTGTTTGAATGCATCTGCCTTTGGTTTCCAACCTTCAGTTCCTTTTATTCAACAGGATTAAATAACTCTTCACGGCCCTGGATTTTCTCCCTAAGCAAGAATTCACAGGCTATAAGCAAGCTGTTTTCAGATTTTTTTTCCTTCTTGTTAAGTTGCACTAAATTTATTGAGCCCTGAAGACTCTCTCAGTAAGGGATTTGCTCCTGTACTCGGCTGTCTTCCGTATTCTTTTCCTCCAGGTATCACAGTTTTGTCAGAATCTGTAAAAAATGTGTGTGCTATCTCCCAAGATGAGCCTGTTTGTCCAGTGTCCTGAGACAACGTCACCTTCTCTTCATTTGCCATCTAAATATGTTTGAGCAAAGGAAAAGCACAGAAAAAGTTTGATTTATCTTTACAGTCCTGGTTGATTTAGTGCGGTCCACAGGGGCTAATGGGGCCTGGACAGGTATAAAAGGAGGAGATTTAGTTTAGATTAGCATTAACCTTTCTTGCCACAGTGGAAAAATCTGAAAAATCCTCTGAGGCGGCTGGTCCTCTGTAGTCCTGCAATCGTCCTCCAAAAATGCCATTTCCAGGCCCCTCTTCCACCTCAGGTAAGTCAGTCCATATTTCCCCCTTCAACAGCGTTCAACTGTTTTCAGTCCCACCAAAATGTGGTGCTTGTCACCACACTGCAAGTGCCATGTGCAATGATCAGTGGTATCCAGGCAGGCAGAAATCCATCTCAGGCATGACTTTCATCAGCAATACACTTGCTGTCATGCTTTTTACTCCGTGCTGTTGCTTCCAGCAAACTTCTGGACTAAATTCTGACCTGACGTGCAAGCACAATTTTTTCCCATGCTGGGTGTTTTATGAATGTTATAATAAATTAATCTGTGGGAGCACAGCTATACCTGCACCAACATTATTGCTGTGGCTTTCCAATACTCACAGACTTACACAATGGCAGAGGCTAGAAGGCCTCTCTGGAGATCAACTAGTCGATCCCCAGCTCAGAGCACAGTCAGCTGGAGCAGGCTGCTCATGGCTACATTCAGTCTTTGAGATCTCTGAAGACAGAGACTCCACAGGCTCTCTGGCCAAACTGGGCCCATGTTTGGCCACCCTCCTAATGCATCCCAGCAAGCTTTTAGCCTTCCTTGCCACGAGGGCACACTTCATGGTCAACCCATTGCCCACCAGTGCAATGAATTGAAAGCCTGCAGGGCTTTCTCTGCAAAGCTGCTTTCCCGCTGGTCAGCCCTGAGCTGTGCTGGTGTCTGGGCTTGCTCCTCCCCAGGACAGGACTTTGCATTTCCCTGTGTTGAAATTGATGAGGGACCTCTCATCCCATTCCCCAGCCTATGGATGTCCCCATGGATGTCAGCACAGCCCTCTGGTGCCAAACACAAACACACTGAAATGCCAACACTTACATAACTTACCGTACTGCTCCCAACAAATTAACTGATACTACCACTGGGCAAAGACCAATGCCAGCATGAGAACAAATGCACACCCATTCCCGATGTCTATTAAGTTTTGGCTAGTCCCTGCTTAGCCCATGGAATACATTATATGCAAATTTTCTTCTTCCGTCTTTTTCCTACCTGTATATGTCTGGTAGACACGCTCAATAGAGCACCCTGGAGAAAATCAGTGCAAGAATAATGGAAAATGAGGCACAAACTAAAACTGTGGAGTTCTGATCCAGTTTTGGGGAAAGATTTTGGGAGAGGCAGGAAAGGAGAGTGGGATGAGTGGATCTTCTATAGAGGTGGCTGGTTGTGACCCAGTAAATGACAAGTGGTGGCAGAGCAGTGTGTACGTAATCATGCCCCTACAGTCTGCCTCTGAAACAATTAAAATGCCACAGCGTTTATAGCAGAGGCCAGTCTTGAAAAACAGGCAAGTCTAATAGGTCCCAGGCAAGTCCAAACATGACTTCTTGGACTCAGTGTCTGCAGTCAATCTTCTAGGACAAGCTGGCTCCTCACGCCTCTTGGTGACTCTTGGAGTACATTACTTTTTCTTCTTTCTTTTAAAATAAAGCCAACTAGACAGTTCCCAGAGGTGCAAAGCAGAGTCAAAATGCTGAGCAAATGTAAATGCATGCCAAGGTGTGTGCTGATCTGGCGGGACCCTGGTCCAGGGTTCCCACCTCTCTTCTGCTTCAGCAGAACTCATTTCAATTTAACAGTTAGGATTATTCAGTTATTCCGACTTGCATGTGTTATAATCACATCCCAAAGCTGTGGTAAGAATCAAGACTTCTCTGGGAGAAGACCTTGCTCCTGGCCCAGAAAATTTAAATAAAAGAGATCCATGTTTGTCTTTTCAGTGACAAACTTCCCTAGCAAATTCAGCATGCAACACCATGAATCATTGCTCAGTGTTCTCTGAGCTCATGTCATTGGTAGCCAACCACATGATTTTCTTAATCTGATATAATGAAATCAATGGGATAATAGTAAACCCTTTCATTTTTGACAGCACAAACAGCAGCTGATTTAATTGTGTGCTGGCAAGCAGAGCTATTAGCTGTCAAAACAAACCAGAACAACAACAGAAAAGAAAATTGCTACAGAATAGAAAAACAGTTTTCTAATAATCTGTCCTCACATTCAAGTTGGGTGAAGACAAAGCTTTAAAAGTCCTCTTTTTAGCTGAATTTTCTGATACCTTCCTCCCTCTTTTTCTCTTTCACACACACACATGTTCTTACACATCATGTTCCAGCTCGTCACCCCCGCTATTCCAAAGCATGAACATGATACCGAAAAACTGTAAAAATGTCTTCACCTAAATTACTTGCTTTCTCACTAAAGTGCTTAGGAAAGCATTTTTGGTGGCTGTGGTGGGAACATTCCTGCAAGAATAAATTTTAGTCCTTGAAAAACCATCCTGAATACTTTACTTTCTGAAACAGAAACAGCAAGTCATGCAAAGGACGTGCCTGTAGGAGTCAGCAGGCTCTGGGTGTCAAGTGCAGAGAAGTCCCCGCTGAAAAGGGGGAATCATTTTATTGTGTGGAGGAAACGTGGTGCTTCTGTCATTCCCTTCTTGCAGCAAGGAAGCAGAATGCCCCGCTGGCATGTTTTTTGCTGGGGATGACGCCATGCTGCATTGCTCTCCAAGCCCAGGATGACAGTCTTCCCAAGGCTCTGATGTGGGAAACTGGAAAGAAAATACCAAAGCTCTTTTCTTCCCAGACATGGGGAAAAAGACAGGAAAATCAGAGCACTGACTGTCAGTATTCTTCTGCATGTAGATCCTTCAAAAACATAAAAAAAAATCTTCTAGCATTGCCAAGGAAATAATCCAAGAAGAAACATGGGCTGCTTTCAAAATCTTCACACAAGTGATGTCAGCCACCTTTGCATAATGGCAGAGGAGCCAAGTCCTTCAGTTTGGTTGTTTCCCCCAAATTTCTTCATCCCTTATGATTTCAGCCTTCAAAGGGATCTCTGAGTCCAGTTTACATCAGCACAGGCACGTTTTGAGCTAAACCATCCCCAAAGGCCAGGGCAAGGACAAGCAATATTTGTGAATCAGACAGGTTTAACTAGATTTGAAGTACCTCTTCTCCCCACAGCCACCCCAGCAAGGAGATTTCAGTTCAGGGGGGAACCTAGTGCAACAAGGAAGACTTGGGTCAAAGGGAAGGCCAATGCATCTGCTGCAGAAGTGTAATTTGGCAACAGCTTTATTTTACCAGCAAGCTAAGGCATCCTTTCTGAGAAAGAAAGAGCAGGTTCTCTTGTGCTGCAGCAGAAACGGTCCTGTACTTGCTGACGTGTGCGAGGTGATGCTCAGGAGACAGACGAAGTTACCAGAGTGGTTGGCAGTCGGCAGTGCTCAGTACAGAGCAGTAAGAGAGCAGGACACACTGCTCTAGGGATGCACGTGGAAGCTGCGCAATGCACCTTGCATGTGCAATTACTGAAGAGCATCTGGTTAGGATCACAGAGTCCAAGCTGTTCTGCACGAGTGGCTTTTTGAAATAAATAAGTGTTGTATACCCCCTCACAGTGACTGCCTCACAAGCTGTTGTTGAGAGGGAAATGTAAGCATGCAGTTAGTTTTCGGAGGGTTAGCTGAGTGCTCTGGCACCAGCAGCCCAAAATACATTTGGTGTGCGTGCTTAACTTACAGCGTGGCTGTTCCAGGGCTGTGTATGTTGCTAAATAACTTTCCCATTGTTTCACTGGTTACACTGCTCTCAGTATTTGGCTTGGCTTTTGGTTTATGTCCCAGTCCCTTTAAAGCATGTCTAATGGAAAATGCACAGCCCTTTCCTGAATCTAATTTAAAAGAGCCTTTTTTGTCCATATTTCTGTGAATCTTCCACCTCCCTGGTGACTTCACATGTCCTGTCTTACCTACAGAAAAATACTTACCTTTATGGCTTCAAAAAGAAAAGCTTAAGGAGGAACTGTAAAATTTATCATTTTATATCTAGAATAAAATGGTCCTGTCTACAGGACAACTTTACACACAGGAGAAGGAGGTTAAAAGGTCCTGCTCATGACAGCAGCAGTGTTTTGTGCAGGCTGTGCACAGAGCTGAGCACCTGGCAAGATGCATGCCACAGCTGATGTGGCAGGAGGTGCACACCTTGGGGGGCTCCAGGACCCCAGACGTGCTCCCTCAGCATTCCTATGAGACCCCAGGAATTGGCTGCTCTCAGCCCCTCACAGTCACAAGCTGCCTGCCGCCAGTTCGGGGTGTCCTGCCTCATGGGGCTCCTGGACTGCTGCTTGCGCTGAGGTCTGCACTCGGCAGCAGTTGCTGGACACTGCTCCTGCCCCACTCCTGCCTGCCACTGCTCCTGGTGGCTGAGCTCAGGGGAAGCCAGCACCTCTGCCTTGGGCTGAGCCTGAAATTTTCAGCTGCCCTAAGCCCTGGGCACCGCTTGGAGGCTCTTATGCCCCTAGCTCCAGGGTAACCTACATAGTCAACTGCCCCATCCTACCTGGTGAATTTCAGGGGAGCTAAGGAAACCTGGACTATCCAAGTCACTTAGGTAGATTGAAGTCTAGGTCCTGTGGCTTGCAGTCTCCCCATTCACCATCACCAAGACTGACTGGGAACTGGGGACTGGAAGCCTGGAAGCTCCAGCCTCCCCTCTCTAGGGGAGCTGGGAAAGAAGTTGAAAATTTGAGACTGTAGGGTCCTGCAACTGCAGGAGCTTTAGCTCTCTGCAAACCACTGGGCAGGCTGCTGAGAAGTGGGGAAGCCATCCAGCATCCTGGCAAGAGAAGAAATGAACCCATCAGCACCCCAAAGTCTGTGCCAGTGACTTGCTGGGACTCTGCGGAGCCTTCCTGCAAGTCAGCTGCCTGCACAACGCATACAGGAGTGACCCTGGGGAGAAGCATCTGTGGGGAACTGAGGAGATGGACGCCTCCCAAGCATTAGGAAGTACAAGCCTGCAGCTATCTCAAAGCAAGGCACAGGAGACACCTAAAGCACAAGGCTTCCAGACTGTGATGGGGGGTGTTGCTAGGCCCTGATCTGAGATTTGAGTTCCTTAGGACTGAATAAGGCTTAAACTAGGAAGGCCTAAAATATGTTGAAGCCTATTGTTTACTATATTAATTATATTTCACATTTTCAATGGCTGCCTTTTCCCCATTTCTTAATATATAACTTCAGAAAGAAGATTTTGCCTTTCAGTGATGCATCAGAGATGAGTTACTGGGATGTATTTGTGCTCCTAGGTACTAAAAATCTCCAAACCCTGGTGACTGTCTTGCTCACATTCGATCAGGTATGTAGGGGGAGAGGTTAGGAGGCAGCAGTTGTCTTTCTCTGGGACAAAGTCTGTTTCCTAAGATAATTTTTTCTCCTAAGAACTTTTCTGGTGTTCAGAGACCTAAAATATCGATGACCTCTTTGCTTTATCACCTTCTGCCTTCCTGATGTACATTGCACACTTTTTTGGCTTTGATCTTACAAGCTAAACTCGGTATGTTTGATAAAAGCTATTAATAAATATTTTCGTGTATGTGTGTAGGTGTAGAGTATAGGACACAAATGCTGGATGAATCCTTCTGTGCTGGGATCTGTGGGGCAGCTATCAGTAACTGCAAGAGACTGGACTCAAGAACTTAAATGATCTTTCCTGCATCCCTACATCCAGCACAAGGCAGGGAGTTGTTTTGGAAACACTGCAGAAGAGACAAAGAGAAGTTATAGACTGACAAAGAGTTCAAGGACTTATGACTTCCCCTGAAATGTGGGCCACTGACTGCTGCAGACACTTAAGCTGCTTTGCAAGAATAAACCACCTGAGTTTTCTCCCACTGAGTACTGGGGAAAGACAAGAGTCAAGGCTGATCCCTGAAAAGCGAATCTGTCTGTATTTTTTTATGCTAAACCGCAAAAAAAATTGTGCAGGCATCTTCTGGGAGACCTGGAAAAAGGACTTTAATTTTTGTGAAACTGGGGGGCAGGGAGGGTTCTTCATTCTATTCCTTCTTTTCCTATATAATAAAGAGCTTTGCTCTGATTTGGCAAAGAACTTTTCAGGACTTGCACTGTGTCTCTGCATATCTTCAGCTCCTCAGAAAAAGCCTACCATGCAGTGGCTCACTGTGCTACCAAGAACACGGTCATGCCTGGTGCCCAGACAAGGCGCTCTGCACATGAGTCCATGCTGCAGCTGCCCTGCTCTGCACTGTCACATAGTCTGCACTTCTCCATCAGCTGCTCTGCACCTTCTGGTGCAGACCTTCTGGTGGAAGTCTGAAATCAAACCTACCATTTTCTCCTGAAAAAGAGAAGATTCCCATCCATTTTCCTGCATGGAGGCAAGCCTCTTTCCCCTCTTGCAGAGCTGTGCCAGGGTTTCTGCTCTGTTACCCACCTCCATCTCCCATGGACTCAGGACTGCACAGCCTGCGGTGGTACCTGCTGCCCTGTGATGTCAGGCTGGAGAAGTGGCTGGGGTTTCTTGGAGCCTTACAGTTGCAAGGTTGAGGTCAGGATGTATCTGGTATGCTGACTTTCTCTACTCTTGAAGAGGTTGCTGTTCAATACCTCTAGATGCCAGGTCTTTTTTATAGAGACAGCTCTAGCTGGGAGACTGTTATGGTGCTCAGCCCCACTAGAATTATAGGAGAGAAAGGGAATCTGTTCAGTGAACAACGGAGGGTTGCTGACTGGTTGCTGAAATGCCTCCAGGTGCATTCAAACTTTCAGTAGACCTTGGAGCTGGAGAAGACTTACAAAAATCTCTGTTCTGCACCCTTTACAAGGCTCTTGGGACCCTGCTTGGACCCAGAATGACATAATCTGACATAAAACCAAGGGTCTGATTCAAATGTGGAACACAGAAGGTAAAAAGTTTGCTGTTCCTTGTACTTAATGACAGTCTCTGGAAGTTTAGTCAGGAGCAGCCTGAATTTCCTATAGGATGCAGACACATAACAGTGCCCAGAGTCCCCTGTGTTGCTCTAGGTGTAGCATGCCTACTCTGACGCTTCTACATCTCTCTGCTTCCCTGAGATAAATCTTAGTCAGTCCAGTACAATGCAGCATTAGCATAGTTTGACAGTGTGAAATCCATCCCTGTCCAACATGTCACTGCTGTGCTTGGCACTGGTCAAGTGCCAATGGCTGACAGTCATGTAGGTGTCCTATGCACCACAGAGTCTATCAGCCAAGTGTGAGCACTCCCTACAGACCTAAAGAGGAGAGGACTTGTGGAGGAACTTGTTTTGGCATGGCTGGTATTTTGTTGGAAAGAAGACTTCCTGTAGGTACAAAACTTCACTGACACAAGCCTGTTCATGGTGTGTGTGAATGGAGGGGCAAAGAGAGAGAGAGAGGGTTAGAGCACAAAAGCAAACTGCAGTCCACAGTGGGGATGCTGCTACTTGACAAACCCTGGGTTGGAAATATTTATGGTGGAGAGTTTGGATTGCCCTCCAGTGGCCAAATGAGATTTCAGATCCCAGCATAGGTCAAAGGCAATGTCAAAAGAAAAGGAATTTGGAGAAAGAAAAAATCAGCAACTAGAAGTAGCCTGGTGTATATTTTACAGAATGGTGGTATTTGTATCACCATCATGGAAGCATATCTCTTACAGATATCTAACATTTGCCTTCTTCCTTTTTAATTTTAACTCCCATACCGTCACTTTCCTGTGATCATGCCGACCTTCACAGCTGTCACCAGCTAAGAATGCAGCTGCTGGGACCTTCACTGGTGGACCAGGGTGGGACAACTGTGTACATAAGGCCGAGGTCAGCAGTCAGTGCTGTATGCAGAGAGACACACCAAACAGAATTACATACAGCAAAAAAAATGGTCCCCTTAAAAGCCCAAGGCAGATCACCAGTAACAACATTCATATGAGAAACAGCAGAGAATACATCTGACTCAAATCTGGAGTCAAGGGCCCTTCGTCTTCTCTCATCCCTTGACCTTGCTGGCGCTGGGAGAAGGAAATACGGATGCTAATAAAGCAATCTTGTTCTGGTTATGTGCCATCATTCATCTTTCCTCCCTCTCCAAACAATGCAGGGCCCCTGTAGGCCAACTTCACTGAGTATGAAAGAAAGACAAGGCAAGTTTGGCGTGTTCAGGGTTTGGGATTTTTTTTTTCCTGGGACAACACTTGTTCTACATCCATTTTGGCTGAAGCCTCAGCTTTTATCTTTTGGCTACACATCTGAACACTGAGCATTTTTCTGCCTGTTGAACATCATTCCTAAAGGGTATTCCAACACCAGGCCTTTGGCGAGAACAGTGCAGGACAGGGTGGGAAAACTGCATGAAGAGAAACTAGCTCCTGGTGCATCCTGTGTTCATTCAAACTTCCTTGGCAAAATCTTTCCAGAAATTGCTTGCTCTCTTGCCATGCTGCCGCAGGTCCGGTTCGGCTGAGTGACTAATGAGAAAGGCAGAAAACTCTGTCAGTTGTAGCTTGGAGACTTGACTGACAGCCAGAAAGATACCTTCTCCTCGGAGGACAGAAAACTGTTTGGCACTTGGCCAGCCTGTGAATCTTTCCAAATGAAGCCTTTGATATCTAGGAGCTATTGTAGTCTAAGGCCCTGGTTCAACAGAGATCTAAGTCACATAGAGACCGTAAATCATTAAATACAGGCTGGAAGGGATCTCAAGAGAACACATTCCCCACCACACGCATAGAGGCAAGATAACTATATCTTGGCCTCTCCTGGCAAATATACGTCTGATCTGTCCTTAAAAATCTCCCATCACAAGAATAACAAGTGCCCAAATCCTTATGGGCATAATTTGTCATAGTTTTTCACAGTAATGTTTCAAGTACTGGAAGTCTTTCATTATGTCCCATCTCAGGATGCTTTTTTCCTAGATTAAAATAAAAACACATCAATTTCTTGAACCTTTCCTCATAGGTCATGTTTTTCAAACTTCTCATCATCCTTGTTGGTCTCCTCTGGCTCTTCTCCAGTTAGTCTCCATCTTTCATCAAGTGCATGCCCCCAAAGCAGACACAGTGCTCCAGTAAAGACCTTACCCACACTGAGCAAAGCTGGAAGATTTCCTCCTATGGATTGCACAACACATCTGTTATTAAATGCCAGTACAAGACTGGCTGTGGGTTTTTTTTCCACTTTCTTTACAACATCCTATTGTTAGGTTATCAATTCAAGAATTGTCAGTCCTTACAGACCCATCATCAACTTCACCTCCTGTCCTGTAGTACTGCTTAAATGTGTTGCTAAATCAAGACATAAATTGGAAGTAAATCCATGGAAATAAATGGTGTAACTGCAGCAGCAAAAATGGTGTAATAAAAGCAGCAGAGAGCAGTGTCAGGACCAAGTCATATATTGGGTACTGGTGTACTTAGACTTCAGAGAACTAATATGCTTATTATGTATTGACTTTGCTTTTGGTAGAAATCTATAGAGTTCTTTGCCATATCCCTAACAGGTATTATGTGCATGCACATTTTTATTCATGAGTAGCTCCCTCTCCTAACCTTACGATCATCTGTGAAAGCAGGGCCCTAATTCTTTCCCCCATCTTGCACAGGCAGGGTTTAGAGCTGTGCACCACTCAAGGGTGTGGATGTGCAGATAGTGACAGCAACCTAAGAAAATAGGCACCAAAGGTTTGAAAATGTAGTCCACAATTTTGACTTACATCATTTTCATCTCCTAGTCATACCTAGTGTATTAGGTTTTCAATATACAGAGCGTAGAGATGCTGAAGGCTGTGAGTGGGGACTGCCTGTGATGACTCCTGCCCAGTTAAATTCTGTAAGACGTTGCTGTCCTTTAACCAGTGAATATTTGCTTATTCCTCTTTTATGAAGTAATATTTGGCTATCTAGTGGTTCAATAAATATTGTTCTGTGCTTCCATCTCAGTCAGTTTGCTTCAAAATAAGATGCAAGGGAGTGCACTGAAAAATATTTGGGTACATGTTTTTTTCCACATAAAATATGTTTTATATACTACCCAGCAAAAACACCCACAAAAGACATAGGCAGGTCTTTGTAAGAACTATGAAAACCATATAGGGGAAAGAAAAAATCCTTTGTCTTCGTTATTATACTCATATCACTTGTCCCCAAAAAGAAAAAGTAAAGCGTAGATCTAGGAAGCCTGGGAAGATAAAAGGAGTGAATGCAGCTAGACTCTTCAGCTAGACCAAGGAGGGAGAAGTTTTGTAAATCTGGCCAAGAGGATGTCACTGGTGACCCTGAATATTTAGACATATGAGTCATATAAAAGGATACTTGAGCCATCAAAAACCAAAAGATTAATCATCTGTTGGCCTCTCTTTTTAATTCTTCTATTAATCTACAGTAAAGCACCAGACTTGGACTAGGAAGAAAGGACAGCTTCTAGCTTACAGTACCACATAGTAAAAGGTGTCCTTAGGCATTGAAAGGGGTGTATGGGATTCCCTTTGCTGCTTCACCATTTTAGCAAGTGCAGGTGGCCTCTGAGAAACTGAGGTTTCATAAACCCAGCACTGGGGGAGAACAAGGACGGAGCAGATCTCAAGCAGAGAAGGTCCCATAGGAGCAATCATGCCAAGGAAAAAAAGCTTGGGACTGAGCTATTTTTAAACTGTTCTCTTCCAAGGCCCCAAGAAAGAGAATATTTGGGCTCCATGCAATGAGCATGTAGTTGGCTCAGAGGCATCAAGCCACAGGACTACTGGATTTGACAGATGCAAAGGATCAGAAGACTAGAAAAGGCTCTGCAGTTTAACAGCATTACTTAAATATCTCTGTGGACTCACAGAGGTTGCAGGTTTCACCTGGACTGTCCACTGCTCTGCATCCTCTGTATGGATAATGTGACAGCACTGCCTTGGCATTAAGAAATGGCAAATACAGTTTGTGTCTTCAGCTGAGGGACTTTCTTCTTTCAGCCTTTCACTGCTGTTAAGGTGGACAGGATTTCACTCAACTAAGGCATACAGATTTATCACTTCACGCCTACCTCCTGTCACAGGACAGTTTGCTCTGCTACGCACAAAACGTCCTAGCTTCTGTTATCCAGGTATTGTTATATCAGATGAACCCTTGCTTGCTGAGATGAGCTGTGAATAAAAGTAGGTAGCTGGTCTGAATCCCCGCTTCCAAGAAATGCAAATTGGAAGACACGTCTTAGATAGCTCCTACACACTGACAGTTAAAGACAGAAAGGGATTTTTTTATTATTATTATTTTTTTTTAACAAATTTTGGTTTTGGCTTCTTTGCAGAATTCTTTTCTTGCTCAGAGTCAGCCTTGGCAAGCACCTCACCCAACTCAACTCATGAAATTCACCCTGGTGATCAAACGCTGGTGTCCTTGTTCCTGTGCAGTGTGTGGATTTGATCCAAAAGTCCATGTGATCGCTAAGTGAACACCTCACATCCGTTGCAGGGTGTATTTGTTTCTAGTAGCTGGGATAACCTTCCTGACCTGGCACTTCCAGCACAAGCTGAAAAGTTCAGCACTATAAATCACGGTGGAGCCACAAGTATTTGGGGGTTTCTCTGAAAGCAAAGCTCTGGTGGAGTGGTTCAGCACTGCTGACACAGTACCTCTCCCCCTAGGTCATGAGCCTGTGAAAGGCTTTCGGACATGTGAAAGGAGAGGGTTATTTCAGCTAGGAAGGTAACTGGAAATCGGGACAAGATGCAGCAGGAACATGCCTGAATAACCTGATATAATTTTTTGGTAAGATGGATGTCTTTCAGGCAGAGGAATGTAAGTCAGCCAAATCTCTCTGGACATCTGTATGGTATAACATGGGAATTATTAACTGAAACTATGAAAATGGGAATCGGCACAGATGAGGACATTCCTGGGGAGAAGACAAAGGATTATCCTGCAAAGAAATCTAATTAACTGGGGCAGTTTTCTCAGGAATGAGGCTAAGCATCAATTCAATGTGATCACTAGTAGAGAAAATGGGAATGTCTGGTAGTATTTATTGATATAAAAAAGCTGGGGGCATTATCAGCATAGAGAAGACTCATGATACCATACAGGTCAAACCCAATGACCTAGAGGGCCAGGCTTATGAAACAGAACAAAGTTTAATAATTTACAAAATCCAAGCTCATGCACACGGGGACAAGCTACCCAGGCTTCTGTAATCATCAGGAGTCCTGCCAGCTGAAAATGAGTGTGTAAGAAGACCTGTGTATACAGGTTGCGTGACAACCCAGAGCTCTGACCCAGCTCTTGCCACTCAGCTTCCAAAGCCAAACCATGCACGAGAGGGGAAAAGGCAGGCACAGGACAGTGTAGGAGAGGGATTTCCAAAAAAGGCAGATAAAGAGTAGTGCCTGCTAGACATGGACAGCCCTGGGGACACCTCACAGGGTTGCTGCATACAGCTTTCCTCGGACGTGTTTGTGTTGAAGAAATAGATTAAGTGAATGCAAAGCAGGTGCTGACTACGGGATTACTGGGAAGGCCATCTTAAGGCACCAGAGTAGACAAGTCTGGCTTTTCAACCAAAGGCTGAGAACAGACATGACTCTCCTTTGTAAATGCAGTAGCAGAGTAAAAAGTGGAGAAGGAAAAAAACCAGCTTGAGCCAAGTAAAAAGTGCGAATGAGTATAAACTAGCCATAACTACCCTTACTCTGGAAATCATAAGCCCATTCCTCACTGCTAGGGGACCCCTGTGCTGAAGTGGCCTCTAAATAAGCGTAGCAAGGACAAGTCTCCCTGCTTCCTGGACAGACCCAGATATCTTGGACACAGTTATACAGTGGTTGTAGATGAGAGGACTGACCTTCATGACCCAGGAAATCTTTTCCAGGCCCACTTGAGCTGTGGAGGAAATGCCAAGAAGTCATCAAAAGTTAGAAAGATATGGATGACATGTGCTTACAGAAGGGAAAATGAAAGAAGGAAAGATCACTGAAATACAGGGTGGAAGTCCTAGGGGACTGAAGTCATATATAAGCAGTAGTATTTGCTTGTGAGAGTCTTTGCACATATAGCTACATATGAATTAAACCCCACACTCTTTATCCCTCAATTTTATGATTCCTATTAACTCAAAATATCTATTAAGACAATTAAAAATACTATTTCTTTCCTCCTCTGTTAATGACATGAGAACAGAAGTGACCCTACCTGTGCCAGTTTGCATCATGGCAAGTGTGCATCCTCGCTGTGCAGTGCAGAGCCTGCATGGCAGTACCAGCTCCCAGCATCACTTCCCTTCTGTAGGTAGCAAGCATCCCTCAGCACAGTCATCTGCAGTTCATTATCCCTGAGAAGAGGAAACTGAGCATTATGCGATGTTGAATTACAAAATGTCCCTAAGCGTCTTGTGTAAAGGAGCAGAGAGTGAATACAAATTGACTGCAAAGGAAATAAATCCCAGAGAAAGTACAAAAGCAACAATACTGAATTTATTAAACTTGGCTTTTTTTTTTTCCGTTTACAAAAATTTCAAAAATCTCCAGGAAAATGTAATGGGCCCCACTGCATTTGTTCCACTTGGATAACAAGCTTCCTAAAAACCCTGTGAAATAACATAGAATGCAGCTTTGGCTTTGCAGAAAAAAGTCATCACTGGTTGATAAAGAAATCACTAAATGATCAGTGCCCAGTGCTTCAGTGTTTTGCTTAAAGTCTGCTTTGTCAAGGAAGAAGGGCAGGAGCAGAGCTGACTGCCAGATTACTCACTGCTGGCAAAAGGACAGGAATCAGTGTTTGTAAATCTGCAGCGTGCTGAAAGGAGGTATTTATTGAACTGAAACAAAAGGTTAACTGCCAAGGACNCCTCACACAGCCGCCGGACACTGCCCTCATTATTGACACCTTTGTACTGAGAGGGGAGCAGGATTTTATCTACCTTCTGGTGAGAAATGATGTGCCAGCCTTGCCATGACAGACCATATAATAAACCATAAATACGTGCACACAATGTACTGCCTCTGTCAAACATCTTGGCAGCAGTGCCAGCTATCAAAGAGTGAAGAGCAGGGTTTTGACAGCTATAAGATCAAACAAAAGAAGAGTGGAATATATCATCCAAAATAATGAAATTTTTTATTTCTTTTCTTTGTGTAGTCTCAGAAAAGAATAGGACTGGCTGTTCAGGGAGCAACAGTTGTTACTCTTTGTTTATTGAAGCCCTACAGATCACTATTTAACGTGCACTCTGGCTTAGCCAAAAAAAAAAAAAGTTTCTGTAATTGTGCCTTTTCATTTTCAGAATGGTTCTCATTTTGCTGTTTTTTCCACCTTTTCTTTCTCTGTCCTTCGGCAAGAGAAAACAAAAAGTTTGGGGGAGGATGGAAAGAAAGGGCAAAAATAGAAAAAAGGCCTTGCCTGTTGAAATTCAAGAGACAAATCAAAGCTTCATTTTTCATATGGCTGTTTCTTTGAAAGAATTGAACACTGAGATTTCAAGAAAGGGATGACTTCCACTGAGAAAAAGAGACTTTTTTTTCCCTTTGAAAAATTTTAATTGGCTTCACTAAGTACTTCTCAAAGAGGTAACCAAAGAGACATAAACACACACGCTTTACTAGTTCATATTTACAATGACTTCTCTCTAAAGCTCATGTGCGACTGTAAGACTGTCTAATGCAGTAGTGCCTGGGGATAGGATGGAAGTGAATGCTGGCGTGTACCTTAATCCCAGGAGAAAAATATCCCCTTCAATCTTTTTCGCATTTGCTCAAAAATACCTAAACCCGCCTTGATTCTCTGCACTTCATGCATGCCAAGAAGGGAGCCAAGAACTCAAGGATATTCTTTTCTTCTCTCCAAATAGCATATTTCCCCACTCAAAAGAAAAAAAAAAAAAAAACACCCATCAGTCTGACAGACTTCCAGGAAGCAGTAGGATTAATTTATCGTTACCAGGGTCCAAGCTCTGTTTCTTTAGGCACGGGCAAGAAAGGAACTATTTTACACCCCTACTGACATAGCTAATGAATATAAGAGACTGCTTAGCAGCATGAGACTCACCTTCCTAAAAACAGGCTCACGAAGATGTGCAATCATTTAGCTCTGTTTTAGTGTGTGTTAATAGGGGAAATTATGACTTGACTTTACCTTACACGGACATTTTTCTTCCATGTTTTCTAAAGGTTTCAGGTTTTTTGAAGTTATTTTTTTATTTAATGTTAAAAATCTCCTTTTTCCCTTTCTACTCAAAAAGCTTTTTATCTGTTATTTCCTCATTAAAAGCTTATTATGCTAAGAGTGTATTAAAGTAGTTGCATTTTCCGCATCCTGTTTCATCAACGAGGAGCTCTTAGATTATGGCAAAACTGGTTTGGTTTGGAGGAAAAGAGAAAGAGATCAAATGCAAGAAAGAAATTATATAGACAGGTTCTAACATGTTGCATAAAGTGAACCCAAATATCAGAACTGCCACCTCAAAGTTCACCCCCTTGAAGGGGTGAACCAGCAGCCTCTGCTTTCTCTAGAAAATCCAGAAGGTGGTTCGTATGCAAAGGAACCTGTCCTGTCACCCCAAACATGATAACCAGTTTGCACCATATTACACCTGCTCAGTATGAAATCAGGGCCATCTAAGTGTGAGACAAAAGCAGGGACAGAAAGAAGAGAGCTTGGTGGCCTCCCATACCGGACTGCAGCCGCAAACAGGGAGGGCAGGACTGAGCTCTGGGACAGTGCTCCCTGCCAAAGTGAGTTTGGTTTTTGTCCTGGTTCCAGCTGGGACAGAGTTAATTTTTTTAGTACTGCATTTTGGATTTAGTATGAGAATAATGTTGATAACGCACCGATGTTTTAGTTGTTGCTAAGTAGGACTTACGCTAGTCAAGGACTTTTCAGTTTCTCATGCCCTCCCAGCAAGAAGCTGGGAGGGGGCACAGCCAGGACAGCTGACCCAAACTGGCTGAAACTGGGACAGTCTTGTAGGTAGCTGATGGGCAGAGAGGGGCCCATGGTGAAACCCCATCTCTCTACTCAAGTTTTAATTTAAAAGAGGTTCAAACTGCTTGGAGAGGCACCTGGCTTTCCAGGCAAATTACTAAAATAGTTTCTTCACATTAATTTTCCCTGCCCCCTGAAGCCAGCAGGTGACATCTGGAAAACATACAAAACAAAGAGCAAATTGTTATTTCAAAGAGATTAGCAACTCCACCCCATCTGTGTGGGTGCTGCAGCTCCTCTGAAGGGCTGCCTGTCCTCCTGTGCCACAGAGCAGGAAAGCTCTGCAGGAACAGGGCCAGCATCCTGGTGGTGCACCACTTCCCCACCACAGATATCTCAGTACGCCTTGCATCAAAGGGAAATGGAACATCTTGACCTCTCAGTGAAAGAGCACCCTGTGGGGTTTTGCTAAAACAAATACAATGTAAGGTGCTGGGTGGCATGACTCAATTCTAGGAGATGTTTGTGGTATGAAAGGGAAGACTACATCGCTGCAGGATGCTACTCTCAATGTGTCAGCACAGCGTTCTGCTGAGAGCTGGAGGTAGTCCTGCCAACACCTTATAAGCTACAAGAGACCCTTCACCTCATGGAGAACATGGACACCTGTGGCAGGAGGAGCATACAGTGTGGTCTTTGTCACCAACCCCAGCCCTCTGCATCCAGCCCTGCCGCTGACTCAGGCCTCTGCACCAGTGCCTGTCAGAGAGACTTTGAGTGTCACAGCTCTGTGTCTGCCTGCTTCACTGCACAGGCTTGAAATGCAGATCTGCATGCTCAAATGCATAGCAGTGAAAGGAAAGGGATTTACAGATGAGAAAGTGTGAGACACGTGAGTAGGCAGGAGATACACAAGCCCTTCCTCCCAGGTCTCTGTGTCACGCATCCACACAAGCTGTGCTGCCTGCCTGTGTTTCATCAGGCATACCTGCAGTCTCACCAGTAAAGTGTTTTCATCTTCTCTCCCAACTCTTTGCATGCTGTTAAATCAGCTTTTCTCTTTTCTCACCTTTTCCAGAGTCCATCAGCCTGGGACTGGCAGGAAGAGGATTCCTCACTGCTCCATCACCACCACCCTCCATGGCCTTGAGCAGATCACTGCCTTCTTGTGACCCTGTGAAATGGGGGAAGGAATTGCCCTTTTGCTTCATAGACATAGTAGCAGGGTAAAAAAAACCTAAAATTGCCACAGGTGCTTAGGGTCTGCATCAATGAGTGCCATACGTACACTGGAGATCTTTATTCAAAGACAAGAGGTGCTGCAGAGGTGTAGGATTGTTCTATTACCTGAAGAAAATTCAGTGTATATGATGTGGGGGCACTGAATTTCCCCTCTCCAGTGGCACTTGTGTGCAGCCCGGTAGGCTTAGCCTGCCTGCGCAGGCTGCACCAAGCAGATGTGATGCCAGCCTCCCCAAGAAGGCAGTGCTGCTCTGCACAGTCAGTTCCTGCTCTTCCAGGGCTCATAGCTAAGGAAATGCATGGCATAAACAATAGCATCTGGTCCCTATATTCCCCATAGCTTACTGTGCAGGTAAATCTAAACAACCCAACGCTTTAGGTGTAAAACTGAGAAGCAGCAGGCGCGCACAAAAGCTTTGTGAACCTGCATGTGTTTGCACAGCGGGGAAAAGGCAGGCAGGGAACCCACTTCTTTCATGTTTTACTCTGCCAGCCTAAGCAATTTGCTTCTAGGGCAATGGCCATGTGGCCAGGAGCAGAGAGGGATCCCAGATTTTGCTGTGTTTTGGCTCCTGAGGGGGAGGGATATGACCTTGGGCATGGTGCTGTGCTCACGTGGCCAGCCGGCTTCCAGACCAGAGCTGGTGCTCATCCTCTCAGCTGGGAGCAGAAACTGAGGTGCATGTGTCTGGCTGCACCACCCTGCGGGAACACATCCCTTGCCTGCCAGACATTAGAAATGTGTTTGATAAAAACTTCCAGACTCCAACACTGCAGCAAAAGCAGGGATGAGACAGGACCTGCCCGAGCCACATGACTGTCATCATTTTTGGCACACACTGAAGTACAAAAAACCCCATGCTATGCCTAGGAACTCATAAAAAATAAATCAACTTACTCTTACTGTAAGTGTATTATAAACTTTACACAAAAGGTTAATGGGAAAATTATTTAAACTTTGCAGAGATGTGTTGGCTTTGACTTCTCTGAGTCACAATGGAAAAAGAAGATGAGGAAAATCTAACACTATTTTACTGCAGACTAAAAAAAAAAAAGAAATTAAAGTAACACCCACAGCCAGGCATTTCAAAACAATGCATAATATTCTGTGGTAAGAACTTATAGTAATAATTAAATCACATTTTCTTTCAACACTGCTGGTATTGTAGATGAGCTGAAAATCATATTCATGTCAACAAATGGTTTAACAAGTGATATTATACTGGTTGTGTAATGACACAGAGGAGGACTGCTACTGATGGTGCAACAGAGTCTGAGCCATTCCAGCATGAGGAATGGTTAGAGGATGCTTGCATGCTCCCTCACGCCCAGCCAGGGAGTTTGCTTTTGGGCAGAGTGGTGGGAGGGAGAGTCTGTGTGATCAGCAGGAGGTGGAAGGAGGTGCAGGTGGCTCTGTGATGCCCAGAGGAGATGAGGAACAGCTGTCATGTGGGAGAAAAGACATACCTTTTCCATGTATGTGGAGGCTTTTCTCCCAAAGGATGAGGCATAATCAGAAATAAGAAAACTAGACTCAAAAGAAGCATAGCAACTTTGAGAGGACCCTCAATCTCTTCAGCAGGCGATGGGAAGCTGGTGGAGGAGAAGTGGGTGAGAATTCTGGCTGGTAGGAAGGAGAAGAGTGGCCGGGAGGTGTGTGGGCCAAGGGCCAGAGGCAGAGAGGGTGCGCAAGGCAGAAAGTCCAGGCAGGTACATCAGAGACTCAAGAAGCAGGAGGTAACAGCAGATGACTGTTTTTCTTTGAACCATCATGTCCTGAGGGTTTCCTGTTGCCTGTTTCCTCTTCCAAGTTCCCAACAAGAAAGCTTTAAGTAGCTGAGAAGAACGGAGACAGAAAATCCAGAGGACCCACATGAGAGACCTCCAAGATAGACCAAAGATGTATGTGCCTGGAAAGAGATCTCCTGAGACTGCTGCCAAATGATACCATGTATACAGTATAAACCCCTCTTACCTGCATTCTGGGAAACTTTCAGAAGACAAGTACATGAAACATGATCAGTGCTTTCCTCTGCTGATAAATCAACAACAACAAAAAATGGCATGATGATTAATTTGACTAGCTTGGTTTGCTTCATATGTGGTCTTCCAGAATGCCAGCTGCACAAATGCTGAGGCAAAACCAAACCAAAAATATTTTTCCCCCTAGGATGCAGGGGAGACCACAGATTCAGATTCAAACCCCATGTTTCTCTTCAGGCTTTAGTTCTGGATTGGATCCCCAAAACTCTGGGGGACTGTCTAACCTGCAGCCACATCTGCTGTGGTAAGTTTTGGCTCAGAGAGTAGGAAACCTGGAAGATCTCAACAAGATTTTGTAAATTCTCATCCCTTTCTAGAACCTGGTTTTGTTCAGGCTTAACCTAAGCTTGACCCAGTTCTGAAGACTGACATCACTGTGCAGAATACACCAGGGAGACACAGCACCTGCTTTCTCTGAACGTCCCTTAAGAAAAGGTAAGTTTTGCTAGAAGCCAATACCTGCCCATTTTTATATAAAGGTTTGTCTGAATCCATTGCATCCTGCTCCCTGTCACCAAACCACTAGCCAGGTGTGAAGGACATTATCTCTCTCTTTAGCTCTGATGCACATCTATAACAATTCTAAGAAGTGGAGATGGTCACTCAGCCGAGCAAAGGAAAATCATCCCTACCAATAGTGAAGCTGTCCAAGCAAAAATTAATTTCCTGAGCTGGCATGGCTCGCCCAATTAATCTTGCAGCAGTCTGGCCAAAGTCAGACTGCATTTGCTCTTTGTTTATTTTCAGCCAGAGCTACACTTGTTGGAGCAAACTTTCTTACTTGGATGTCACAAAAACTTCTCAGGAAATGGGATTGTAGGAACTTCAGAAAACTGAGTTGAAAGTGTATCTGTGAGCTGCCCCACAGCCTGTTTCTTCCTTCTTTAGCATAGAGGGATGTCATACAATCATGTAAAGAAGTAGTTTAATTTACTTGGGCACGGTAAGATTATAACTATGGTTTCTAAATGTGGTCTAAAGAGCCAGCTTGTCCAATGCTCTTTTTACATCTTCTTGGCTGATATATGAGGCTTGGAGCCAAGATTTCCAGTTATCCAGAAAATCAGAAGTGGTACTCAGAGGCTCATAGTGCAATACTTTAAAGCCATCTGTGCAGCTTCTGACCAACCAAACTCCCTCACCCTGTAGGGCAGGCTATGGCATGGTATGATGCTTTCTATTTGCTGTCTGTGACTTCAGCTAAAAACACTGCAGCATTACACATCTTACGGCATGTCCACCAAATCTTGTTGTGCCAGCAAGAGGTAACAGCCTGGAAAGCAGCTCTACCTCACCAAAATCATGGACCTGTTGCTGTGACGTCCTATGAGTTCTTATCCCCAGAAGGCAATACATTAAACCATCAAATTATATAAGAAATGCCTTCACTTTTCTGAAAGCTTCATCCATAGCCCCCTGTAAGTCTTTACACTGAGTTATTGCAGACTAAGCCTGTAGCTGTTGTACACATACTGTATTTCCTTGACAATCTCCATTGTAAGACCCCCTCACTGCTTAATCAGAAGTTTACAAGTCTTTAAACCCTTTGACCAAGATTTGCATGTTGTGAAGATGGTTTCTTTTATCTGAACTTTAGGCAACTAACTAGGTTAGCCCTTGTGTAATGAAGGGAAGCAGGGTTGTCTGAGAGGCTGAGGAGCCCCACTCAAAGACAGCTGACTATAAGCACTGGGACCCATCCTCCCTGGTCATCTATGTTTCAGGGCTGAGGAGGAGGTGCAGGACCTGCAGCTGCTGTTCCTAGGTGCTAATGGCTGTGGGGAGGCTCCAGACCACAGCAGCAGGACATGGTTTTAGGGGACCTCTAACTAGGGGAAGGATGGGCAAGCAGAGATTAGGAACGAACTCCATGGTTTGAATGCAAAAATGGGGAAACAGTGAAAGGAAGAGATTGTGAAAAATTGCTGAAGAGTAACTGGGAATGTGGGACTACCTGAATCATGAGATAGGTTTGGGAGACAAGGGAGGAAGGGGGAGAGGTACACTGTAAGTCAGTGCAGCTGTGAGTCAGGTGAGGCCAGATAACCTGATGGGTAGAAAAAGAAACTTAGACTGGGAGCTGAGATTAGGGGAAGGCTGGGGTGTGGAAGAGAGAAAAGAGACAGAGCTGGCAGCAAAACAGGATAGAGGTAGAAGCTTGGACTAAGAGAAAAGGGAGGTTGGAATCAGTGAAGAGCTCTTAAGAGAGACATGACGCTATCAAAGGCTCAAGGCTGGTTGACATGGCACAGGAAACCTTAATCTTAGCTTTTCTTAACCACTGAATGCTTGACTTATAATCTGTACAATTGTTTCAGAGGAAAGTTCATGCATAATGACTGCACATGTGTTTTCAAGCATACATAGCCCAAGAAGACCTGATGATATCCATATCTGGCTGGTGTGACTTTTGAGATGGACAAACCACTAGGAAAACAGGCCACGTCAGGTAAGTACCTGCGGTAAGTCCATGACAATCAGAAATGGAGCCCTGAAGAGAGGAACAAAGCCCTCCTCAAGCTACTCAGATGCCTGTCAGTACCTGCCTGCCGTGATGCTGAAGAGCTGCTTCCCAGCCAGGGCACCTTCCACAATGACCACCTTCTCCATGAGCGCAGCAAAGGGAGGACCATCGTGTACTACCTTTCCCTCTGCGCCTGTGAAGAAAGAGATGGCCCAGAGGCTTCAATGCAGCATCAGAGGTCTCCAGAGCCTGCCTGAGGAGCACAAGTACAGTGAGGCAAAGCTGGCAACCAGACCCTTTCTCATTTCAGAAACCTCATGATAGAACTGCAAGCACAGAAGAGCCTTTCGCCACCAATGGGCCATGCCTCTGGAAGGTGTTGTTGCTCACTGTGGTAAAAAAACACAAACTACCTGCCTGGTGGCCAGCCGGCTGCTCTGCCGGTGCCTGGACAGAAGTGCTCCCCAGCTGCCCTGCATGCAGCTCTGTGCCATGGTACACACACTGTGTGCAGCCTGCCTTCTGCCAGCAAAATCAGCAGCCCCATCGCTCTGAGCCATTATCCCCCAGCCCAGAGTGAGATGGGGGTAGGATACCTTGTATCTCCATGGGGGTTCTCCCAGGCTGAAGGAGACCCTGGTTAGAGCAGCTTTATGGCCCCACAGAGCTGTTAGAAGGGCTACAGCCTGCCCCATACTGTCCTCCAAGCAGGCCTCATACATCTCATGGTGGCACCTCAGGGCCTCTATGGGGTGAGGATTGTATGCAAATAAGCCAGCATGCATGGTGTGCAGATGAACAGCCCAGGTGAGCATGCAACAGCACCAAGATGATAATTTTCAATCCACATGGCTGCAGCTCCCCAGGGACTCCAACATTACTCTTTCTTCCCACTAAGAGCGCATGGTGCCAGATCAGGTGCATGATGCCAGGGACCAGCTCCCTCCACCAAGGTGGGAGAAGGGATGGACATCTCTGCAACTTGCTGCTGCCCGTAGCTGAACAGGCAGCTCTGTGGGGTGCCTTCTCATGGGTGCCACAGGTGATGCTTGCGCAGATCAGCATTTCAGGGCGCTCTCCTCTGAAACCTGACGGTAGCCCCAGCTAGAAAGGCCAAGTATCTAACTTTTGCTGTTGTTTATACAAACCCAATTTGGCAACATGTGCTATGGGTTTATCCCCCTTTTAACCAGACAGAGATGTGCTACCAGAAAGCCAGCATAAAGCAGACCCTCAGGCACATCTACCCTCCAGCCCCACCAGCTGCTGCAGTTTTCACAGTCTCTAAAAGCTCTTTCCAGGAGAGCAACGACTTTGCAGGAGCTGGAGATGTCTCCCTGCCCGTGGTATGCCAAGCCAGCTGCTCTCCAGGCAGCATGCCCCATGGGGCAGAGCCAGTGAAGGGATCTGACTCACGCATGAGTCACCTGTCAAGAAACAGCTGGAGGCACTCAGTGGTGCTGGGGTGCTGGATGCAGAGCCTTGTCAAGGCTGTGAAAGGCATACTCTAGGGTTTTGTGATGGGACATGTCCTTCGGAGCCAAAAGTCATGGGGTTTGTGGCCAAACAGATGGACTTCACTGGAAAGAGGGGGAGGCCACCTGAGGAAGGGTAACAGGAGCCAATACCAAACATGTCTAGAGCTCCTTAGCAACGTGAGATTAGCCTAAACATGCTATTGCATTGCAGACCTCTGGATATCCACATGCTCTCCCTTACTTACACATGCTGAAGCCTTCTCTGGACTCCAGCATGTTCAGTGGCCTCCCTCCAGCAGCCTTCCTGCACTGCTCCATCCTGCTCAACGGAGGCCATGAGCCAAGTCCCGGCATCCCTTGCTGCCTTCCCACACCAAGTAACCTAATATTAAACACCAAATATACCTCAGTCTGCCCCTCTTTTTCACCTCAGGATATAACGGGCTCTTCCACATCATTAATCTATGAGAGGAAGAAGAAAGTCAGACCAGGAGTTTCTAAATGGATACAAGTACCACCAGCAATGCACAAACCATGTCACAGTGCTGATGGCTTGTGGACACCCAGAACGGCCACAGTCAGCAGTGCCTGCCACGACTGCTGTTGATGCTGATGCTAATTCAGAAAAGCCTTGCACTGGCAAATGCCTTCATTAACACTGTCATTTAACTCAGCCCCCAGTGCCACCTCTGCGGGTTTTCCTTCAGTTGCAATCCTTTGCCAGACCTCACACACACCGCCCAGCACTCCTGCATGTGTCTGGTGGATGCCTGCTCCCTGTCCCACCTGAGAGGCCTATCACAGCAACATGGTGAGGAGCAAGCCAGAGAGACGACTTCTGGAAAACATGAGCAGGAGCAAGGCCACGCTCAGCATTTGCTTCCTTCTCGTATATAAGAGCCTCATCACTGGGGGACTGGGCCTGACAGGCACAGCACAGAGCTCTGTCTTCCTTTTAAAGACTTCTCCTTGGCTTGTTGCCTTTCTTTGCAAAGCCATATCTGCTCTCTGGATTTCCTTTCACCATGCATGTGATGCTTGTCCTCCTGCTGCTACCAACTGTGCTGGTGCCCATGGCAATCTAAGACTGTCCCATGTGCGCAGGGGTGTGTAAACAGAGCAGGGCTAGTGAAAAATCCCCCTCTCCTTCCCTATCTGTACCATGTGTTCAAAACCAAAACAGTCTCAAGGCATCTCTACACCATGTTCTGGGTCCTGTCAGCAGCAGCGTGTACTTTTACCAGGACATAACCCAGCTGGTCTTGTTTCTGCTAGCTGCTCCCCGCTGTTGTAATGCAATTGATGAGCAGAAAGAGCTAGACAGAAGAAAGAAAATAGGGAGCAAAGACAGACATGGGAGAGAAGGCAGTGGAGGAGAAATGTGGAGGGAAAAAGCCCTTATAATAGTGCAAAACAGGCAGAAAATTAAAGAAAGAAGAAAGAAAAAGCAGATGGTGATAAGCAAATAGAGAGAAGAAGGAAAGAAAAAATCAGAGAGGATAGAAAGTGTAAAACAATGGAAAACTGAGGGAGCAAAACCCAGAGCGAACGAAGAAATAATAGCACAGTCCCCACATTGAAGACATAGATTATGACAGAAAGCTTTTTGACTGTACACAGTAAATAGCTCGGCCATAAGGGAGCAGATGCAGCCTTTTCTGTGGCACTGGAGCAGTCGTTTGTCACAGACAGGATCAAAGGTGCCTGAAAATCCTTTTCGGGAAGTTATCCCAACAGGACCAGAGATGAAATCTCTTCTACAGCCTTGAAAGGGCCATTAAATCAGTTCTCAGAAAGTGGATCTATTGCAAGTTCATACCCCGTTTGTTTGGCTGTAGCGTGTTTGTGTGCCCATGTCCTCCTCACTGCACGCACCTGGGGAGCACGGATGGACAGACAAGGGAGTTCGCAGCGCACCAGCAGTAAAGCTTTCTGCCTCCGTGCTCCCTGTGAAAGGGGGGCCAAACCTGTACTACATGCAGAAATCTGTGCTCTCTTCCAATGTAGTTATCCAGCTAGTTTTAATGTTGGTCTCTCACAAAATAAAAAGCTATTTGAATTGTGCTTTATATAATTTTTTTCATTGCTAAGATGTAAATCTTACAATGAAAGCCCACATTTTACCAACTTAAGGAATACTAAACGAAAGCAATGGTGATACAGTAAATGTTAAATCAGAGGAAACAAGTAAAACCCACTTTATCCTCTTTATAATCTTCTGAGCACACATGCTACCAATCAAATTCCGAGTGAGTTATCTCCATGCAATACCACACATGAAAGGAGGTTGCAAGCATGAATACGGGGGCAGAAGTTGTGTAGGGAAGTTTTTTGAGGGAGTTCACAGCAACAGTGCTTTTGTCCCTGTGAGGACAATTACTCTGCTGAAGCACATGATTGCTGGCTCACACTAGGCTTGCTAGATCAGAAAACACTGGAGCCCTTCCACAGGCTCTTTGCTTTTGAAGCTTCAGGTCTCTGTGTTCAGAGTGACTAAATACATTGGGTTTTGGAAAGAGACATTACTAATCTGCAAGACCTAGGGTAAGTTTTTCCAAAAATTCCCAAGTGATTTAAAGGCACTTCTTGCTTTCTAGCAGAGCATGTGTTCCTGTGCTGCCTGGACATGTTCTAAAGCACCACCACAAATAAGAACAAGCTCACCAAATTGCACTCATCCGTACTTAGTAGAGGAGACACTAGGTGGGACCCTGGGCTCGATGTCAGTGGCGTGGCACCACAAGAGCCTAACTGCCTCCAGCTAATGCCAAGCAGTCAGTTGCTGCATTCAGCAAAAATAAACTCAAATTTATAAAACATGATTTACGTTTGGGCCTGACATGAACGTTGGAAACACTTTTGTTGCAGATTCTGTAGCCATGATATGAAATAATAGTATTCAGCCTTGAGTTACAGTATATAGGAAAGGTTCACAGCTGCTGTAAAACCATATCCCTATGCAGGTATCAAAATTGGCTTCCTCAGAAGTGACTTTCTGAGTGCAATGGCAATTTGCACCACATGAATCGCCTGGGTGCCCGCTCTTTACATGCTGAACCAGCAGAAATGTCCTTAACATTAAAGGCTATGCTGGAACAACAAAGACTCTTTGGGATATGCCATTAATGAAAAGACACATGATCAAGAGATTAAGACATTTACAATACAAAGACTATTTCTGATCCATTAAGGCATTTTGGAGGTCTTAGTTTAAAGCATTACTTGAATGTTTCCCAAAAACAAAAAAACAGGAAAGTAGCAATAACATGCAAATTAGACTTGACTAAATCAAGGCATTTGGTAAGTAGAGTAGCTAGTTAATTCAATCTTTTTAAACAGCTAGCAAGGAATGGGTTTCATTTTGTTTTAGAGCAGCAAAGGCATAAAGGCATTTGAACACATAAAACCAAGAAGAGAAAAATATTTTAATTGCATCAGATACAAAAAAATCCTTCTAGCCCCACAAATATGCAGCTAAAAGTAGTACAATGTCAATGTAAATGTGTTGTGTCAATAAAAAAAACATACAAACATCTATCTTGCTGTTTTCCTGTGTATAACTCTTAGATTAGCAAGTTTGCAATCCTGTATGTCACAGTCTTTTATTCACCTTGTACTGAGGGAAGTTGCTTCCATTACATAAAAGCATTGTTTGTCGCAATGTGGTTGATGGATGCAGTTGTGGAGGGGTGATGCTGTTAAGTGGTACTTCTCAAGGGTTCCCCAGTTAGTGTTATATAAAGGTCCCAGTATTTCCTCATTGGCACTGGCAAAAGGAGTGTCAGGACCCTCCTGACCCTGAAAGCAGAGTGTTTCTCATTTCTGCTGTTTCTTATGTTGTTATCTTGTCAGTGTAGGCTACAAGGTTACACAAGGCTACAAGAGGGTATCAGCAATTCAGAAGCACTTTTTCAACATGACACTTCAGCATGCCCCTTATTCTTCAAATCCATTGTGTGTGTGATGTTGTCTTGAAGCTGGACTATGGAGCTGCTGCACATTATCATCTCAGCTCTTCCCTAGCGCAAAGTCCTTCCCCTTACCCACACTACATATCATCCTAGAAACTAGTATCCCAGTCTCTGAGATGGTGGCCGCTGGGATTCATCTTTACAGACACTCCTATTCTACATGCTCTCAGTCACAAGTGAGGGACTGACTCTGCAACCACACAGATGCTCTTACCCATGTCATTATTAGATCCACACTGTGCCTTGGTTAATTAATTGTGGGTGTGCTCTTGGGCTTGTTTGAGGTCCATCTGTTGGAGCAGGACTGCAGTCTCTTGGAGGAGGGGGGCTGGTTCTCACATTTCTGGATTTCTTCCTCTGGTTGTATCTTGCAGAGTGTCTTCTTCAGGTGTCACTCTATATCTGTGAGGCAATTTCGTACCTTAAATTATGATGGTGTCCCTTCAGTTCTACATCTCATGGTGGCAGGTTTGTTCTGGTCTAAGCTTTAGCAATGTGTTAATAGGAATGTGAAACTGACATTTTCTAGAAACAAACTTAGTAACCACCTCATCTATTTTCAGTGTCTAAACTAAAAAAGAATGTAATATGTAAACATACAGTATCAACTCCCATAAGCTATTTCAAAGTGATTTTTATCTTTGAATTTCAATATTAAAAGCTGTTGGTCATAAAAACATAGAAAATGTTTATTTTCTTTTTTTAAAAAAGCATTTTTTACATTCTTAGGAGTTTATATTTGTGAAAAGCTGCATTCAAGTCTTGAGATATTAAATCCAACATGATCTAATTGCATATTCATATAGTTCTAAATAGTGAAGCTAATCAGTATGTTATTCTTACTCCAAAGAATTAACTTTTTCCTTTGTCACATCTGACTTTTAAAAGCATCAGTCTTGGCATTGTGTAGACTGCATTAACATAGAAGATGAAATCACTTCATGACAAATACTCAGTGTATTGCTATATGTTATTATTCCAAAGCCTAACAGCAAACTTCAGACTTTACAAGCAGAACACTGGCCAAACTGCTTAGTTACCAAATGTGTTTGCATTTGTGTTTACAAACTGAACACATCCCTTCCTTCTTTTAATTAAAAAAAATCCTTGTAATTTATTAAACTAACCCTGACTTGCTCGCCAAAGGTTGGATGGGGGAATGTCCCTTCCAGTCAATCACCAAAATTAGTGACTGCACCTCCCCCCATTATCCCTTTGCCACACCCTGTGTCATTGGAGACATCTCCACCCCACTCAGAAACGATTCATCTCCTCTGGACAAGAATACAATGTATGCCAGGAAAATCACTTAGTCTTTGGCAACTGCATGTTTGTGGGCATTAGAAAAGTTCCCATGTTTCTGGTGTAAGTAGGGGTGATAATTCTTCCTTATCTGACATGGTTATTGTGAAATGACTCTATTTATGTTTGTGAGGAAGTCCGATATTCAGTGCAGCCTGCAGGAGAAAAGCCTGTCAATAAACCAGGGATGCAGCTTTGTAGAGGTTGCTGGGAACTGCCTCTGAAGTGGGATGAACTGGCCCAGAAGAGAGGAGATACCAAAGGGATCCAAAGGTTTAGAAGGAAGTCAACATTTTGTAGCCTGATCTCTCTGAGAGCTGATGAAAAACTATCAAAAAAACCCCTAGTATCATTATGTTACAAGAGGAGCGGCCAACCAGGGGCGACAGACTGACTGGCTGGCCAATATTGTAACATCATATTTTCCAAGGAGGCTATGTTAGAAAACAAAAGTGCACACTGGAGACAATCCTCATCAGCTGTGATTGTCTGTACCATCGCCGAGCCTTTGAAGAAAAACCACAAGCTCTCGCGTGGGGTTAGGAACTTTTTGGTGTTTGACACAGCTAAATGGTAAGGGGTTCTTTCTGCTTCCCTTTCCTACTTCCCTTTTTTCTGTCCCTTCCCTCTTCCTTTGACAATGTCTCCCACAGCATTCTCCTGGAGAAGCTGGTGGCTCATGGCGTGGACAGGTGTACCCTTCAATGGGTTAAAACCTGGCTGGATGGCCGTGCCCAGAGAGTGGTGGTGAACGGAGTTCAATCCAGTTGGCAGCCAGTCACAAGCAGCGTGCCTCAGGGCTTTGGCTTTGGGGCCAGCCTTGTTTAATGTCTTTACCAATGATCTGGTTGAGGGGATTAAGTGCACCCTCAGCAAGTTTGCAGATGACACCAAGTTGGGTGGGAGTGTCGATCTGCTTGAGGGCAGGAAGGCTCTGCAGAGGGATCTGGACAGGCTGGATCAATGGGCCAAGGCCAACTGTATGAGGTTTAACAAGGCCAAGAGCTGGGTCCTGCACTTGGGTCACAACAACCCCAGGCAACGTTACAGGCTTGGGGAAGAATGGNACAGAGGCTTTTCCAGGCTTATCTGTCCTTGAAGGAGAAATGGCCCAGTATAGCTTTGGTGGAAAACATGTAAACAGATATAATATCAAATGTTTATTTATCCAAGCACTGAATTTTCCCCTTCCTATTATCATTTTCCCCAGCACACATTACAATACAGTTACAAAATTCCTTATAGGTCTGTAAGGGAGACTCCCATATTGCATGATCAGTGGCAAAATTCCCATCCACTTCAGCAGGGCTGGAGTTTCACCTGGTCTCTCTTTCCTTCTATGACCTTTTTCTGCCTAGAGGGGGAAAGTTTGTGCTCACGTTCCACCTCCCAGGCTGGTTCCTATATACACTCAGTTACACCAAGCCATGGCTTGGCTCTGCACTGTCCTTCAGGTGCACCTCCCCACCTTTATGTCCTTACAAGCCACAGGAGCAGAAGCTGAAAGGGCATCCTGCTGATTTCAGTAAAAACACTTCTGTGGCCTTTGGATTTTGCAGTTTCAGTATTCCAAGTCAGTCACTTTATTTTTGTATTACTCAGCCTGTATTTCAAACTACATTGTCCCCTGCATGACCTGAAGTAAATCAAAAGGTACCATATGTCAGAGGACTTAAAAAAGAAAAAGTGCATACATTATCTGAGCAAATATGCAGAAATCAAGTCCATTGTGGGGCTCTTTCCTTACAGTTACAGATATCCCATCCTTGAGGTCTGATATGTAACATGGTTGCCTGTCAGACTTTTATTCTTCTTTCTCCTTGCCACGCACAAAATAAATTAGCAGCTAAAGCACAGTGATGTGAGATAAGGACAAAAGCAACAGCTCATGCTGCTGTAACCCAAGGCTCGCAGAAGTCTCCACTATCTGCCACATCAAGTCAGGCTGGTGGAAGCCATGTGCCCCCAGCTCCCTTCTCTGCTCTCCAGCACCGGGGGCTGAATCGGCAAGAGCAGAGCCCTGCCAGGTGCAGGCACTACAAGAGGGGCAGCCCATAGGGATGCTGCACCTTGCCCAGCTGCTGGGGTGGCAGGAAGGAGTGTCCCATCCCTGCAGAGGTATGCCTGGGTACTACTAAGAGAAGAAAGAGAAATCCACCAGTAAAGCTGGTGAAAGAGAAAGAGAAAACCACCAGTTGCAGCATCCCAGAGAGGAGGAGTTCCCACTCCAACCCAAAGTGTCCCATGTTGCAGTGAGGCACCTGCCCCTCCAAAGTGCTTTTAATTAAAAAACAAAACAAAACAAACAAACAAAAAAAAAAACCAAAAAACCCCAACCTTGTAATTTATTAAACTAACCCTGCACTAACCAAAACCATTTGCTGATGGAGGTCTGATCCAGGTGTCCCTACCACTGTCAATAAAGCACGTACCTTGTGGAGCTGTATGATCCCCATGTGAACCAGAACCTTGCACCCCTGATCAGACCCACTTGGTCCCCACGTGCCCGCCAGGCTCTGGGCAAATCTCCTTGGGATGCCAAAGCTGCCAGATCAGATGCCATCTCATGGAAGCGTCAAACAGGGCTTTGCCTCCACTCATGCTGGCCAACGAAGGTGGTCACCAGACCTGGCAAGACCGTGAAGTCCAGAATGACTTTATTTTTAATAAGCTTTCCCCAGGAGAAGAAAAAATACCGCACTAAGAAAGAAGCTGTGCGAAAACTGATCAGACACATGCAACACTTTGCAAAGAAAATCTGATTTTAGGATTAGATCATTTTAATAAGCAGCAATAGCAGTGTTTGCCAAAATACTTGCACTGTTATGTCTCTCTCTCTAGCAAAGGACTGGATGGTGAAATCTGCATGCTGCACAGCAACCCTCATTACCTTTGTAAAATCAGATTTATCTCCTTACTTTATTTACAAGTGGTCAGCTGATGGGTTCGATTAAACCACCCTTAACTGATGTTTATTGCATTTGCATGTCAGTGTTACTCTAAAAAAACAGTCAAAATTGGTGTGAACAGAAGTTAAAGCTTCAAACAAAAAAAAGGGGGTGAAGACTTGCTTTTAAAAAATGAAGTAAAATGAAAATTACTCTAGGCCTATGTTTGAAGAGATTTTGTCACGGGTAAAATAACTATCTGCAGTCTGTGTTTCAAATAATTAAAAAATCTTACACAGAAGGACTGCATATCTATCTAACTGAATAAAATGCTAGCATAAAAAGTAGTATTACCACAAAAAAAGAGTATTAGGAGCAAGCACAGAGTCTATAGGGAATGGGAAAAATTAGTCAACTCTGACTAAGAGTTCAGGAAATACAGGCATAGAAATTAAAAAGGCAAGGAGTTGGAAAAAATGAAGAAAGTTTTTCTATCATATCTAGAAAGAGTAGAATTACTGGAAAGCAAGGTTGATGAGCAGAATGGAGAAGGTTGAAATGAGGAGTAATTTAGACAAGGCCCAAAATCTGAACTTTAAATAAATATGGTGATCTTGAACATGGGAGCAAAGTTGCAATGGCTAATTAACAGTAGCTGGAAATAGTAGTTATAGTTGTCCAGGAGAGGGAGAGGGAGAGGGAGAGGGAGAGGAGAGGAGAGGAGAGGAGAGATCCCATGCTGTTTGAACTTTAACACAGAGCTTCCCGAGTTGAACAATTAAGATGCAGCAGGAAAAAAGTTACCTCTGAACTGCAGCTCTTATTTCACTGTAAAGGTCATTGGCTTCCAACCCCACCCAAGGCAGCTGTGCTTGAATTTTTCAAACCAAGCCCAAAACTTGTGACTTTGTTTTTGGCAGGAGCAGAGAACAGAAGACTGCTTGAAAGGAATGCTTGGAAGGAACAGGGAGGGTGGGAGAAGAAAGCTGCACATGCTGGGCTGGTCGAGGAGAACGCAAAGGGGTATCTCGGGGGTGGTATAATGCAGATCCAGCAATGGCTAGAAATACCTGAAAATTAATGGGAAGAAAGTAAGGGTAGCCCAACATACAGCAAATGGTTAAGTTCTAAGTGTACCTGACACAAATAGTATAGGCCGCCCTGAATACCATACCTCTTCAAAGGCTTTTTTTTGGAAAGAACTGAAATTTACAACTCATCTGGGATTTATTTTTATTTTATTTTATTTTGTAAAGAAGTGCTCTCATTTCTTCTGCTCTTTTGCAAATGCAAGAAAAAATTTAGGAATACACTAATACATGTTTTACAAATAACCCTGCAACTCACCTTTGTCATGCCTCTGCTCTGAGTGAGTCACCAGCACACACAAAAGACACGGAAGGAAGTGCTGGGATTAATGAAAAACAGCCTGCTTGCAGACTTAATTCTAATGTTAACAATTAAAGAGAACGGAAGATAAAGTATTCCTTCCAAACCAAAACCACTCCATCTGTTCAGAGCAAGCCAAATCAAAACAGGAATAATCTATCCCCCACAGTGTTGCAGAGGAAGAAAAATATAGAATAAGCACTACAGATAGGAAAAGTTCTGGATTTTCTATAGCACCAGCAATAATAGCAGGAACTGTACACATTGATAATGGAAGCAACTCCCAGATACGGTTAGTCTCTAAGTGGGTTGCCATATACACTAGCCATGGCTCACCCTGTGGCCTTGCAGATTTTCTCAACACCTAGCAGGAGTCTGCTGGTGAGTGTCCAGCAGAGTTCCCTGGATGCTGCTATCAGCATTCCCATTTGAGCTGCCCTCTCAATTTAGTAAGCTCCTTCATTGCAGAGACATGTCTTTTCTAGATTGCCTAGGTCTTCTCACCCAGTAATAAGAGGGTGTGGTGGGAAACACAGCAACTGGAAAGAGAAGACCCTGCAGAGGCAAGGGCAGCAAAGCCTGACCACCTAACGAGAAGTTTCTGCTGCTTGTGGCACATCCTCTAATTACAGTATGTGGCAATCATTACATGTATCCTTTACTCTCTACTTCTCCTCAGCAGACTACTTTAGCCTTCTTTAGGATCCCAGATTATTCCAGCAATATAAAGAAATGCCCTTTCCAAATATACCTCCCATGGGAATGCATGCCACTGGAAGGATGACAAGTGCTGCTGATACAAATACAGCACTACCAATAAAACTGGTGCACCACAAGTAACACAGAAAACACGCTGCACCCTCTACTCATGCTCCAAAGCTGTCTGAAGCTGCCACACCAATGTAGCAGCCTTGGTACCATTTTGGATTTTCCCAGCAAATGGACAAAAAGCAGGCCTGGTCATCAGCTGCCTAATGCAGCTCCCCCTGCAAGTAGTCAAGGAGATCAGCTGTTGGTCACAAAGACCATGACACATCCCCTGGAAGGGCCCTTGCCAGGGTGGACACCCCCTCAGGGGTTCCCATCAGCACTGTGGACTGGGGCTGCCCTGGGGCCACCTTGGGGCACAGGGCTGGGGGTGACACCCTGTAAGGACACCACAATACCAGTTACCTCTACCATCAGCTCTGTGTCATGCCATCTCTGTGGGTGTAGCTATGGATGCTGTGGGTGCAGCTATGGGCACTGTGGTGTGACAGTGGTGGACAGCTTGTGTCAGTTGAATGGGGATGAACTGTGATCCTGGCTGGTCCCTCTGCAGAGGCACAGCAAAGGAGCCATGCTGCTGGGACAGCTGGACCCTGTTCCTGGGATGGACCACTGTGCGGCCAGATCGGCACTCTGCTGGCATGGTCAGCACTGCCTGCCTAAAACTATTGCTATGTGGTGTGCTCCTTCCTCAAAATCTCCAAATGTGGCTGTGCTGGCAGAGTTCCTCTGTGCAGAAGCCCTACTTCCTACTTCCAGTAGGAAATATCATAAGCTGTTTACCCTGAAAAACAATTGATAGCATTAGCTTTTCAAGTCTTTCACTAGCCTAACATTATGGAAAAAAGCTGCAGCAGTGGAAACCATTTCAAGGCAATGTGCATCAGCCTTGTTTAAGCATAAGCCACCCTACAGATGAACACAGCGAACCTAGCAATGAACATCTCTTCCCATTCTGCTTTAGGTCTGCCTATAGGAAGGGTACCAGATAACACAGTAACTTCTGTTCTGTGGACAAAATTTGTAAATGGGGTGAAACCGCTAAGCCTTTAGACAACCATCAGTTACTATTTTCCTTCACACTTAACTATGACCAAGCCCCCACATCATAGTAGGTGATGCTGTTTGGATCTGGTGGTTTTCCACTCATTACACACCATTTCCCAGGAAATCTGAGGCTTGGGGTCAGCCTGGGCAAACCTTCCTCTACAGAGGTGGCTGTAACACTGATGGGGTGGGAGGTGTTTTGTCCTGGTCTTCTCTCTCACACCAGCTTCAGCCCCAGTAGGCTCAGGCCTGAGGAAGGAGTGATGCCAGCCATGGATCTGGGAATGGGACCAAGGCCACCCCTGCAGAGGAGGTCTGTACAGATAGCACCATAACATTTACAGAGAGGGGGACCAAGTCTTTACGAAGACTGAGGTTCACCAAGTGATTTTAATAATATGAAACAGGACATCTCTAGAAGAAACAACTGACCAGCTGCTATCAGACACATGGCACAGCTCACTGCCTGACATCCCTCCATTAAGATGGATACCAGCGATTCTGTGAAGCTGATAGAGCAGTGTTGACTTATAGGTGATGAAAGACTGGCACTTTTGTTTTGTCTCTGGAGCAGCTCAGATTCAGTGAGATCAAAACATTGCAAGACAAAGCCTGCATGCCCTTTTCCAGAGTGATATTGATATTTTTGATATTTTGCACTGATACAGTGATATCTGACTGAAGGTTTCTCATCTAGTCCTACTGGTATTATAAATATTCTGCAAGAAGACAAAGTTCATCACTTTTGCCTCAAAAATATGAAAGCAGACATAAATACATAGCAAAGAAGGGATCCACCCTGAAGTCTGTTTCCTTAATATGTGCTAAAAATATTTGGGTAGCTCTTGATGCAGTCCCGTGGTTATATGCTATTGACTTTGATGTAATAAATTTAGTATTATCTACTGTCACATTTTATGATAGTTTCATACCCTGATTGACATAAACCGCTATAAAACCTCATATCTGAACTCAGATCAAAAGAGATTATGCACTAGCTCAGACAGATGCTTTTTATTCAGTTCTTTCAGAAATGCCTGGAATTTCTACTGCAAGCCTTTTTGGGATTTTCTGCAGTTAGCTGGTCATCCACTGAGCAGCCTGCAGATTTCCAGAAGTTGCTGCAGACCTTATAAGAGCTGGAGGAAACTCATTTTCCATAGCTCAGGCTACATTTTTTCCTGGGGAACCCTGCATTCCACAGGTTTCAATGTCTGAATTTGATAGATGTGAAATCCAAGCTCTAAATGTATTCCCCATGAGAGATTTATTTTTTTGCTACCACAAATACCTTAAAGCAGGCATCATGGTAGGAAAAACACTGGAAGAGGAGAAGTGTTAGGATAGATGATAGAAGGGTGAGGTAATAGTATCATAATTTCCCAAAGACTGAGGCACTCAGAGAAATCTACACAAACTAGTCATTCATTTAGAAAGGAGGGTTCATGGGAGCTAAGTGCCAATTTTTTTGCTGGAACCTGAAAATCCCAACCTCTAGCAACCACCAGCTACCCCTGGCTTCAAGGCCTCACAAGGTGTGACAGTCTTTCTTTACACCAGAAAAACCCTCTGTGTCAGCAGAGCAGACATGGTGTTTCTGACCATACTGATAATTTTGACATTTTCTGAGAATACCAACAGTCCCACAAGGAGTTTCCCATGACCACAAGCAGCAAGTGCCCCACATCATAAGCCTGGCACACAAAGTTATTTAGATCAAAAGTGGATCTTGACCACCCTCTCCTACATACCAGTAGCACTGGGGTTGAGCACTGTGTTTCTGCAGTAACTTTTTGTTTGACTTGTGCTCCTCAATCTCTACAGTCATTTGTAAAAGCCTACTACGCGGCTCTCAGTGGTTACTGCAAGTGTTGGTGAGATACGGCAGCGAGAAACTGCTAAATGTAAAAAGACAATGTTTTGTTTCCTGCGCAATGCATGCATTGCTTATGCTGATGCTAAGCTGGTGCTACCCTTGAGGATGGGGCCTTGCTTGTCTTGCTGTGGCAATTCTGCTTGCAAAGCTTGGTGGGAACATTTCTGTGTGGTCCCAGAGCAGCAGAAGGGCCTTCCACCTCCCTCCTCCTCCACTCCTTCATCACCTTGGCCCCCTCAGCTGGACAAAGGGAAACACACAATTCTGGAAAGATCCTCTCGCCGGACTAATGCTACCCACCATGTGCACAAAGACACTTATCTCACTGACCACATCAGCAAAGCTCGGAGGCAAAGCCTAGCTGTAGGAAGGTTTACCTGAACTTGGGAAGTGCTACATGACAGCTGTCTCAGCTAACCCTTAATGCCTGATGCCCTTGCCAAGCACTGTACTCCGTCAGCTTACAGCTGGAGGAGTGGGCACCCCAGGCTCACCTGTGCCTGGCCCTGCCAGCATGGAGGGAAGAGCTGTGCACAGGGGGAATAAGGTGGCCCAGGGCTTGGACTTGGTCATGATCCAGCCCCTCCCTGCATGGAGGCAAGGGCACTGAAATGGGCAGAAGAGCAGTTTTGCCTAAAACTCATTTCTTTGCAGGCAGCAGTGACATGGAGAGAGGGACAGACACATGATATCATCCTTTTTATCATCCATAAATTTCCTGCTTTCCATACTCCTAGTCAATTCTATGATAGAGTGGATCAAACTTTGCTAGAGAAGGAATAGGAGGAGCCCACTTGTTATTTCATATGAAATAACCTGTGGGTCTGCCACAGTGGGTATCAAACATTGTTTATCCAAATCTATAAATCTTGTAAGACCTAACATGAGTGTTAGGATGTACCTTTGGTGCAGCTCCATCATATATGCTGTAAGAGAAATAGCTTTGCCCTGAAGGGACAGCACTTGCAAGTTTTGAGAAACCAGTACCATGGAAGATCTCCTTTCCTTCATAGAAATATGGTCACTAAAGACTTGAGCCTTTAGCCCTACTGAAATCATCAGACAAGCAAGTATCCATTACATCCAGATAAGAATGATGGGGATGGATATGCCAGCCTTGAATTTTAGGGCCAGTTTCATGTATATACAGCAGTGCAGAGCAGATCAGAATAAAATGATTCCAGAGACATGAAGGAGGGGAAAGTTAAGATGTATCCACAAGCAAGTATATTTTTATTTACGTATTTAAATCTCATAGGACATAGCAAAAATCCAGGTCTGGCCAAGGTCAAACAGCAGTTGAACATTACATTAAAAAATACCACTCAAGATCATGTTCTTCTCCATTGCAATATATTACCTCAGTTTGATTGCAGAGTTAAGAGAATCATGTAACTTCTAATGTAAATGCAAAAATGTTGGTGAGCTGCAAGGTCTCAAACCTTCCAAAGCAAATGTGACAACCTCTGACAGCATTCCTAGCACAAAGCATCCGCCCTGCTAAAGGCGCTGTCCCAGGGAGCAGCAGGCATTTATCTGAGGCACAGCCTGGACCTACAGTCCCTGGCATTCCCTAAAAACCTGTGTGCAGAAAAACCAAGGGGCATTTTCAGACTTGAAATTGCTATCTGGGAGCAACGCTCAACTCCATCTCTACTGTCTGTGGCCCTCTGCCAAGTGCAGAGCAAGTGCCTCTGCAGGGTCTGAAGGAAACCAGCCAAGGAGACCACTTAACCTCCTGCCCAATATCCTCATCATGGAAAACTGCCTGCCTGCCAGTGTCATCTTTGTCTCTCCCAGAGGAAAATGCAGTGTAAAGGGAGTCCGGGGTAAGAAGTACAGTTGGAAGCACAGCTGTGTTTCCATCAGGAAGGACTGGCTATGTCCTGTGCCTTCTGAAGGCTACAGCATTTTTGACATTACAATACAGAGGAATCAAGTACCTCATAATTCCATATTGGAAAGAAATGGTGGTAAAAGGACTTTGAAAGGACACCAGTGGGATGTGAGAGACAAGTCTGTAGTTAATAACTACAGCTAGATTTCTGTGCATGGTGGAGCTTATAAACATTTTAAATGAGGTGCACCACTAAATTTTTCTCCAGCCTTGTAGGTGCTCAAGACCGCATCTTACTCAGATGCTGTGTACACCCAGTGCACACCATTACGGTCTTCCACTACCGACAGTGTGGGCTTCATATAATTGCCACTTCTCTAGTTTGGCAGCAAATTGTCACTATTACAGTCTTAGAGAGTTCACTGTAAAGATGAGCTCAACAGTTAATGCTAAGCATCATTCCATGTAAGTATCTCCTAGGGTCCTGAGATCACTATATATTAAAATATGGCCAGTTTGCTCAGCCAAGAACAAAATCCCAAGAAACTTTATGGGCTTTGTGTGAGCTGAAGAGATAATGAATTCCTGGGGAAGGAAGCATGGCTTTTTATTGTATAATGCTGAATATGCACCTATGGTTAGATAAAACCAGAAAATGCAACTGGCATTTAACTTAAGAGGACAGGAGTTACTAGTAGGTCACAATTTTGGCTCTGGCAGGACTCAGGCTGCAACATTCATGAGGGTGGTTTGAAGGACACATTTGTTAATATGAATGTGAGAAGAAACCATATCTTAAACACCTTTCAAGACACAGTCATTTCTGAGCCAGCAGCAAGAGTGTCTGAAAGAAAAATCATGTAGTGCAATGTGGGACTTGTAAGTGGAAAAACCCCACTGTGGGGACTCATTGTCAGGGCCCCCAAGCCCACCTCTATTCCTGTCGTACCTTGAACTTATGACTTTTGCACATTTACTAAGAGTTTCCTAAAACTATTCGGAAGTCTAGGAGGCAGTTGTGGGTGTGGGACCAACGTGGCGTTGCTGTATGTCAAGTGTGGGGCAGGAGGAACAAGTGTCCTGCAGCCCTTTCCAGACTGAAGCCTGATCCTTGCTGCTGGTCCTGTGGGACTGGGCTAACCCCACCACTTCCATGCCTGCACTCCCCAAACTGAAGAGGAAATTCAGTTTTATTGTCATTCACAATATATGCGAACTCAACCATGGAGAAATGTGTCCTACAAAATATCTGAGCCTGAAGGTGCACTTGTATGTTTAAAAAGTTGTTGAAGAACTGCTCATACTTACAAAACTGTTACTTCTAAGGGGCTGCCAAAGTTACGGTTTGCATGGTTACCAACAACATAAATGGCAGTTGCATAAAAGAAATGTGACTTTACAGCAGGACTGGCTGCCAGAGCTAATTCCTGTAAGCATTTTCTGACTCATTTGGTAGCCTCATCCTTGCCTGGTACCCTTGCCAGGCACAGTACATAACCCGCTTTCGATCTCCCGCAAAGTCAGCAGAGTGACAGGAGCACAGGTGAAACAAACATTGGAAAGAACAGGTGTATTGTTTGGCTTTTGCTGGGTTACTCACATCCATCCTGAACGGGACTCTCATATACATGAGCAGTCTTGCCTTTGAGCCAAGAGATCTTTATGTCAGTATAGACTGACATCAATATGTGAAGTATATTAGCAAAATCACATTCCCTTCCTCACTTTAGTTCTTCTTAGTGGTCTTCCCTTCCCTCCAGGACAGACATCTTTGATTCCTGTTATGTTTAAAATCAGCATGAAAATCTATAGTGTTTGTCCAGACTTTGCAGGAAAGGCACTTAGGGTCTTTCTTTCTGAAGAGCCGTGAAGAAATTTTTTTAATAAAATGAAGATCATCCTCCAGTTCCCCATACGATTTCATGGCAGTTCTGCCTTCTGAACACTAAAATTAGGCTTCTTTTTGAAAGGTAACGTAGCATGGATGACTGAATCTTCAATGGGAAATGTGTATCAACCTTTCTTCCCCTGCATTAAAGATGGAAGAGGAGCTACCTGTGTTGCTTGACAAGGCAAACTCCATCTCCCTGCTACAGGGAAAACACCAAGAAAACCTGGGCTTTCCGTGATCTACCAGCATCCCCATGCCTGATGTCTCCTGCCAACACACAGTCCTTAATGGGTCCTTGCTCAGCTCCTCTTCAGAGACTGCTGGGCCTTTTTGCTGACAGGTGGAATTTGCTGTACATGGCTCATGGCTTGCATTAGGTAATTCAACTGACTGATTTAACCACCTGCCTCCTAGAGTATCCAGTTCTAAGAAAAATCTAGAATCTGCTGTGATCATGGTTACCAGCATGCATAAAGTATTTTTGTGAAGGAAAAGCTACAACACTGTGCCACCATGGACAGGCAATGAATCTGTTCAGAGCTCAGGGAGCACAATGCAAAGGCACTGTCTTGCGTGGATGTGGAGTAGAAGATGCCCATCCTTGTGTCTTAAAGCCACCACCAGGTTGTGTGCAGCGCCAACATAGAGGATGCACATGAGCATGTCTTGTATGCAGGGGCCTGTGCTGGGTGAGTCAGTGCAGAGGCAGGTGCTGATGCTGCTCAGCCCTCTGCCTGTGTTTTGTTACAGCACCCTCTTCCCCTGTACCTCACTCCTTATCTCACCTAGTGTCAGTGGATGTCCAAAGCCATGTTCTTAGTAAGCATATGGTATCTAAGATCTGGATCACAGAATCTGTAACTATTTAGGCTGTTATTGTTATCTCTTAAACAGTGCATCTGGCTAATTCTCGCAGCCTGTGAGGACTGGAGCTCTGTTGTTTCTTATTTAGGATGTTTACATGAACGTCAATCTTACTGGCTTGTGGCCTTTCTCGGAAGTACAGATTATTAGTATTTATTTATATCAAGGAAGTGCCTAGAAAATCTAGGCATGGACCAATGCTCAGCTTGGTAAGGTGTTATCCAAACACATAACAAAATGATTCTCCACCCCCATTCAAGTCCATGATCAAAACAAAAGAGAAGAAAAAACAGGCACATATGGAGCATAAGGAAACAACATCTATGTACGACAAAAGTTTACTGTCAGAGTTGCTGGGTTTGATTGTTTAAAGACCATGAATGTAATTTTGAATGAAACAACATCAGAGTTAAACATAAGAATGGTTGTGCTGGGTCAGAACAGGCTGCTGAACTTCTCAGTCCCCTCCTCACCATCATGCACGATCTCCTTGATTTTCCAGGTCCAGGGTTGATGCTCCTTTGGATGCCTTTGCTGGACATCTCTGTGGCAATGGCTGTTCATGCAAAAGTGACAGCACATTCCCATCTATCTTTTCTGGCTAGCGCTCCACATTCAGAAAAAGTGCACCCTAACTTAGGCACCAACCCCAGAGGTAGCTCAGATCCACACACAGCTCCCAACCCCAGCACTTGGGAATTGCCCCTGACCTGACTGACTGCACCAGAGCCAGAGTTTGACCAGTGTATTTTATATAAGCTGCACATCACACTCAGGAGACTGTGGCATGCAACACTCTGAGAGGAATGTAGTCCTGTTACTTACTTATGTAGCTGCTCTGCAAAAAAATAGCTTGCCTTCCTTCCTTCCTTCCTTCCTGGCCGAGCTGTGCTCAGTGAAACATCTTGCACCCATCTTTTGGCTCATTCACTTTAATCAGAGAATTTCAATATAGTAGAGGAAATGCAATTCCTGTAACAGCGTTTCACTTCCATTAAGATATTCGTGCATAAGAGATGCAGGTGTGCATTTCTGTCTATGTGTATACATCAGCTGCTCTTTCAGAGAAAGAATACAACTTTTGTTCTTAGGTTTCCATTACTATTGCTCCCCCTCCCAATGGGTTTCAAAAGTTAATGAGCTTCTTCAAAATAATGATATTGTTCCCTTTTCTTGAATACCAGGAAAATCTGATACTCACAGTAATGATTTATTTGAAAAATCTTTCCACTCACCTACAGCTATGAGTAATACTTAAACATGCTGTAAGATCATCAGTCTGAGTAATCTGAGGCCAAATTCTTCTTTCTGTGATATTTTGGAATGCAACTGAAGCTGATGGGGTTTAACAAAGACATTTATACAACGTGCGCAGTGTTGGAAGAGAGTGTAACAGCACTTCCAGGTGCAAAATGCCTCTCACCTGGGCACTCTCTCAGCAGATGCAGGTGGATGGCTCCAGGGATGGAAATGCTTATGAATATAGATCTCTCACATCCTGCAACTTTGAAAAAAGTAGGGATCCATTGCCTTCCTCTCAGGTGTTTTATTTGTAGCTGTTCATTTCCTTTCTCTTCTTTTAAGTGTCTGAAATGACACCTTTTATCTGGAGTCAGAAGGAATGTTTTCTGCCAAACTAAGTGGACTTAGTTTGATTCTGCTTCATTGGGTGAGAAAGAAAACTTCTTCCTTTTTACACTACTCCAATCCAAAGTCGAACAATTTTTTCCCTCCATCTGGCTGTTTAAATTAAAAGTCTTGACATAGCCTTATGAAGAACAAAAAGTGCAGCCATGCCCCACACAACCAACAGCTCAAGTGCAAGAGGAGAGACAGGAGAATAGCACAGCTCTCTTGACTTCTCCTGTCTTTGTAGAGGTGACAAGAGTGGATGTAGTCTATCCTGGTCCCCATATTTATGGCAAGTGCTGTTGTTCCAAATGCTGCTTTCCTCAGGCAAGATGGGCTTCTCATCTTTAATTCAATGACGAACCTTTGCATGGTGTCTGCCATTTTATGGGCATCTAGGATGAGACAATGACTTGCAAGACAATCTCTTTTCAGATGTGCCAGAGATCAAAACAAAACTGGCCTACTGACTAAAATAAGGAGGATCCTGGTAGTAGTTTTTGAGTTTTTTACATGTCAGTAGCTGCCCTGCATCGTTTCTGTACCTTAGAGCTTGGCATTTAACCCCATCAATAGAGTTGTTTCCCCCTTACAGGTGAAAGGCAGCAATCTCAAACTAAAAGGATGTTTCCCTGGTGTAGTGGTGAGGGAGATACATCTCACACAAATACATAGCACCAGTTCTTGCTGCTCAGCAGGTGTATGAGTCCCAGTCCCCTCATGAGCTCCTGTGCCTTTCTGCCTGGGACAAGTTTTCAGTAAACAAGCTAAATACACAAGCTGTGTAAAAAAACAAACCTCACCAAGACAAAACCCTGGATGATGCAAGTTGCACTGTAGTTACTGGTGTAGCACCCAAAGGAAGTTAAAAGCAGACAGGCCAAAACGGTGTTTAAGCCACTGAAACTGAAAATTCCATTACCTCTTCTGGACTGTTTTCAAGCAAATCTGAGCTAGGTGGAAGTATTTCTTGGTTGGCTAGATCACAGGTTGCTGTGTTGGGAGATTCAGGGGGGGGCCAAGATGAATGACTTGTCTATACCATACTGGCCTTCAAGGACTGGTTTGAAGCTGGTGTATTTTGGCTATTGGCCTCTGTAGGTTCCCCAAAACACTGTTGAGCTTCAGAAAAAAATGGCGCTCATAAAAAAGAAGTGCAGAATGTAGGTGTGAGGCCCTTGAGAGCATCCTGTCCTGCTGGCCTGGACTTGCTGCCTGGCAGATTTGGGGTGCTGTTCAGAACATTGGTTTAGATGTAACAAGTTTTGCACTAAGGTTACTACAAAGACTTCCTGGGCAACTGTCATCTTTGCAATCACCAGAATTACTGAGCAGCTTTGACCTCTTGGTTTGTGGGTCTCCAGACACAGGAGAATCCTGTCTTTTCTTTCAGGCATTTGGAAAGAAGCTGGGATTAGTGGGTTATGGCCAGTTCAGCATATACACTTATTTCTTGCTTCTTGGCTTGTTCCAGACTGCTTCCTCTGGAAAACAACTTTTCTAATAGCCAGCATACCTTCAGGCTGCCTGTTTGATGTCTGCAGGTGCTGTCTTTCCATCCTTCTGACCCTAGTCTTGTCTCCTCTGCAGGCCTTCTTAAACAAACCTTTGCCACCATGCGCTGAGGATGTGAGCACTGGATACTACCATGAGGAAATGGCATTCCCTGAACTAACCAGCTTTATATGAGCAGTGGTGCCTGGAGTTGTTTAACACTGGCAGTCATTGCTCTGTGGCTCAGGTCCTAGTGTCTCCTCCAGCTTTGCCTCCCAGCAGCCTAGAAGACTGCCTTCAATTTCTGGAGGGGATTTCTGATGTGGCAATTCAATTAATATACTACTGGGACAAATTTTGGTACCAGGTAAAATCTCATGTTAAACTCTGTAAGGCAACAAGAGTTTGCTAGTGGTGCCTTAAGATACTTGAACACTCTGTGTGGCACAGGGCTGCTGTGAGCATCACTTCTTAATTTCTTTGGATTACATCAAGACAGATTGATTAGTTTCACCTGCAGCACTAGACACGTCTTTAGCTGTAACACCTCCTGACAATGTCCTAAAATATTTTCTCTGTGAAGATCCAGCTTTTGTTTTGCCTCTCTAGTTTTCATCTCTTGAGTGGAATGGACAAGGTGCAGGACCTGTCCATGGGCTGTCCAGTCACATTGGAGTGCAAGCAGAATAACCTCCACCACCATGAGCAGGAGAAACCCCACCGGCAGTCTCCTCATGGCAATCCTGTCCTGTGTACCCATTAGCTTGCAGGTGCTCTGCCCTGGTACAGGTGCCATGGTGTGGGCAGAAGGGAGTGGTGGTCCCCCCCAAGGGTAAAACAGCTGTTCCCTCTCTTGTGCTGCACATCTGGAGGTACCACTACAACCACCCCTGCCAGCAATACAATCTCCTCCAGGCTGCTCAGGAGCAATGCAGCCCTGTAGCTTGTGCTTAAATGCAGGTAGCTCATAAAGGGCAATAACAATTTCCATGGCAGTAACCAGCCTCTTCTCTCTAGAGGAAAACCCCCCAAAAAGCTTGTCTCAGGGTCTGAGTTGCTTGGGTGTTTGGTAGAGGATATGTAATTGCTACCAAAGAGCAAGACTCCCTGTGGCTCGGATGCTTATGGCTAGAGGGTCAAATGGGTTGACTGAGTCAATGCCCACTGATTATAGGGGTCTCTGTAATTAGGAGGTTAATGCTGTCCCAACAGCCTGGAAAAGCAGCTGGTTTCCTGCAGGGGTCAGCAAGGAATTTCCCCTGCCATCACTTGCTGTGCAGCACTGCACTGCCTTGAGGATGTCCTGGCAGACAAGCACCTACCCCCTGCCTTCAGCCTTGTGACCTGGTGGCCAGCAGGAAAGTACAGAAAATGACCAGTGCCAGGCTCCAGCCCTCAAGGGGAACATCACAAACTTGTGACCACCGTGGAAGTGAGCCACTGGAAACCTTTGTCTTAGACCAGAAGCCATGGCCATGCCATTACAGAGCATTATCTGGACTGTTCCAGCAGTAACCACCCCAGCACTCTGCTGTGGCTGCCCACAAGGCCCAGCATTGCTTGGCTTGCAGTACATCAGTGCTCAAGTCCTCTTTACAAAGTCACTCTGGTTTACTCAGACAGCAATTCCAGCAACATCCTCTCCTTCTCTTCCCCTGGCCCTGCAGCAAAGCAGCATTTGGGGAAAGTGCAACTGAGATGGGAGACAATGTTTGTCCCTCAGCTGCAGAGCCAAGTGACAGGCTCAGGCAACAAAGCTAGATACCTGAAGCCAAAGGTCTTGTTCGTGGCTCTCCACCTTATCCTAGTCATTACCAAGACCTGTTTTTGGGGTGGGAGATGACAGTGAGCAGGATGGGATGAGTTGTCTTTAGGACTTGCTAGTCAGGTACAAAGCTATAAGAATGGGCAGATACACTTGATTATACAGAAATTATATACATATATGTAAATATATCTATCTGTACATGACTATATAAGTGTGTGTGTATATAAAAAAGGTCTCTCTGCATGCAAAACCCATCAGCGAGCAGTCCTTATTCTTAAAGTATTTGCTGTCTCCCATGGGATACTGTTTAAGGATGAGCATGCTAAGACCTTGGCTCAGATCACATTATCTTATAAAGAAGTTGAACATTATTTTTCCAGCCTGTAGGTTGCGGTGACTGGCTGGGTTTTCCTCCTTCAGTGGAAGAATACTGAAATATTCAGAGGTCCCACGTGAAGTGTAAATATGCCAATTCCATTAACTTCCTTAGTCATTACCACAGCATCAGCCTGAAAACACATTTGTCCAGAGGTGAAATTTTCCCTAATGGGATAAACAGAAATATCTGTAAGAAGTGTTGTGCGTCTGCCTCCTCCCGCAGAAGAGCTGCTTGAGAGCCCAGCGAGCACAGGACTCTGACATGTCATCTAAAGAGCCCAGTGACAAAAGCAAAGGGCTCTCTGCAGTGGCTGAGAGCCTGGACCCAGCCAAAACCTGCCAGCTGTTCCAGTTTAGTTTCAGCAAGCACAAACCTGCCAGAGGTAAAAATGGAGAAACACCTTGGGAGTTGTTGCTTAGAGCTCAGGCCTTCCCTTCACCACACCCTCGGTTCCTTCAGGTCACACTGACAGAGCTTCTGCCTCTTCCTGCAAGCCACCATCAGGCTACATGGATAAGACAGACAGCTTTCTGAATTAAAATGACAGACAAAGACTTCTAACCATGCTCCTAAATGCCCTGATTTAGGTGATGAGGTGATGACCTCAATTTTTCTTATTAAATTATCTGTCCACTGCATCTAATCAACCAGTAGAATTTCTGTCATTTTGTGTTTTCTCTATGAGCCAGGGAGGAGTTTGTTGTTGGTGACAATGAAACTCAACAAACCCACGTTTTGCCTTAGGTAATCCAAGACTGTACAGCCCAGTATGCCAGTGAAATTTTTAACCTGCATGACGGTTATGGTCAAAATCTTCAACCACGACTCAAGGAAGGAAGAAAATTCCCCTCAGAAAACATCATCAATGTACTATTTGCAGATACCAGACTGAGACATAAAAACACCAGGGGATTTCTGCAGTATAGATCTCTAAACTGCTAAGGAGAAAAAATAAGTTGAAATAAGTTGCTTAGAAACAATGGACACACTGTGAGATATTATCAGAAAAGCCCTGACAAGAGGGCTTAGCAGGCATTGCAATTAGTGCAGAGGGATGGAAGGAGCATACTTCAGGAGTAGCAGGCAGACAATAAAGGCATGTGTTGAACACAATTAAATTGCAGGGTGGGCAGTGGTTGAAAAGCCAACGCTTTAAAAAGCCACACAGGCTCCAAGGGGAGGCAGGTGGAACAGGCTAATAACAAGACTTCAGAGTATCTGTATCAGGATTTCTTGGTAGTCATGCTGATGTTTCTGAATTCCCACTGAGGATAGGTGTAAACTATCAGTCAGCAGATGCCATAGGTAAAAAATTACATCTCATTCCAGCACTTTAGCAGTAAGTTACAAACAAGTTTGTTGTGTAAATGACATACATACATTCATGTTCAAATGTTCTATTTTAAACTTCATTTTTACCCTTAAATAGGGATTAGAGTATAAGCACTTTTAAACTACTGTAATAAGATTTTTTCCTAGAAATACATTCATAAGTCCAGTGCCTGACTGAATTTTTGCCAGGCTTCAGCCAACCCAATAAAAAAAAAGTTATTGGCCAAACATTAATGACAAATAGTATGCTGTTGATAGAAAATGTTTCAGGCAAAGCAGGTCCTGTTCACTATATTGAAAAGAGAAAGCCCTAGAAGTCCAGTTGTTTGTTGAAGCGTTCATACCACCACACCACTGTTCCTCTGGAGAGAATATCATCTGTTCAGAAGTGCCACGTTTTCAGCACTAGAGCTAAGAAACCTCTTAGACTTTTTTAAGACTCATGTTTTGAAGCAACAGAAGTAAATTTTGGCAAGCATTCTTTCCAAAATGTGTAGATAATTCCTATACAGTAAAAAATGAATGATAAAATTGCACTGTACCAAGAGAAAAACTTACAAAACAGACTTTGCTGAGAGGAGCCAAGCCAAATGTGTCTAACACTCTTCAGGAACCTCCCCTGCTTCAGCTCCTGTTGCCCAAACCACGGGTGGTGCTGGCCTTGGCAAAACCCTGAATGCTTCTGCTGACAACCTGATGATCCCAAGGGGCTGCACACTTCCAGATGCACTTGGTAGCCAGCACCATTGCCTTTTCTATGATGGGGCCAGAGGCTGCTCCCATCATACAGCTTTGCCTGTAGAGCATCACATCTATATATCTACAAGTTCATACTCTTTGTTTATTTTTAAAATCTCTAGTGGTCTTTCTCTGGCCAATTTCTTCCCTTGCCTATTGTCTTTCCAGGTCTTTACATCCCTTCAAACACACAAAAAATCCTCAAGCTCATCCTCCTTCCAACTCCTCCGGTGAGATTTCACCTTCCCTCTTTGCTTCCTTCACAGACCACATGTTCACTCTCCAGGTGACTGTATGAGCTTAAACATCTGCCCAGGTCTTAGATGCTCTACTGAAACACTTCATTATGTATGCTCTCAGCCCTTGTCTGGCCTCTGGCAAGCTTATGTCTTCCTGTTCTTCCTCCTTGGTGGCACATGTCAAACCTGCCAAGGTGCATCTGCTGTCATGAATCAGGTGAATCTTTAAGTTTCTCATCACTTTCTCATACAACCAGAACCAGTTTCTCTCCCAACCAGCTTTGAGTTTAACCTAAGGGTTCAAAGCAGAGCTTTTTGTGGAGTTTAACACGTAAGGTGAAGAGTGTGAGGTCTGAAGTCCCTTTGCCAGATGTTTCCACTGTTGTAAAGAGGATGGTGGACACATGGCTTGTTGCACAGCTGCAGCTCTGCTGAGATCTGACCCACCTGCTGCTGCACTTTGTCTTTACAGTCATTGCTGTGTCGATCTGAACCATCTGGCTGCTGCCATCTTCTAACAGCCACACATTTTCTGCATATTTTCTTGTCATTGCCAGTGCTTTGTTCCGGTGTCTTTGAGAAAACATCTGCCCTGAGGATTCCCCCTTTTATAACCTCTTTCAAATATGTCACCATCTGTTCACTCTTAAGAGTGAATCTCTTCCTTGATCCCATCACTAGTGACTGTCCCCTTCATGACCTCCCATCTCATAGCAAGGCGCTTGAGCAGGGACGTTCATTCTTTTGCTTCACATCATACACTATTCTGTATTGTGCTTTGATCCAATGGTTTGTTCAGTCTCTAGCAGAGAAATGCCTCTACTTTAGCAAATGCCTCTTCTCTTGGCTGTCAAAGGCTGTCTGCTTCTTGGCATTTGTAGTGTCAGAAAGCAGACCCCCACCCTGTCTCTCCCTGCACCACCCCAGCTCCAGGCATACAGTCTTTGGGTTCTGGCATCCTAACAAACCATTTTCTCCACTGGCCCAAAGCCCATCTGTAGCAATCATCCAGACACAACTGCTCTTGAATCTTCACTGCTTGTTTTTCCCCTTTGTTACCTTGTTTCTTTAACTCCTTCTCTGCTGGATACATGCTGCACACTCTTTTGCTGCTCCCTCTGAGTGACATTTCATCATGTGCTGTCTCCATTTACTTTACCTCTTTTCAGCCTCATTTGGCTCACTCGATCAAAGCCAAAAGTGCTTCTTTTCAGCACCAGTAGGATCCACAAGAAGTTCATATTCCTTTTCCCCTATTGCCTTCTCCAGTGCAGACTCACAACTTGCCTCTGCTCTCTAAAACCCTTATGAGATTCTTGCCTTGAGATTGCTTTCTCCTTCTGCATGACACATCTCCAGATAAATCCCTATTTCTGCAGTGATTCTGCCACTGAGGACACAAGTTTTTGACTGTCTTAGCTCTCCTCGAGTCAAAGGTTCAGATATTCCATAAACTGAAATGTCACTTCAGTTTTTTTCTACATGTGCAAGAAACATAACAGCCCTATAAGCTCCTAGTGCTATAGTGGCCTTCATTTTTTTAAAACCTCACCAGATATTCCCCGGTTAACTTTATGGTCTTCATCTTTAGTTGAATGTTGTTATGCATTTCTCCCTCACACCAGTTTGCCAGTGGTTTCCTACATCTTCCTGCAAATAGTGTCTCATTTGCTCATGCTTCTTATCTCCTCTCTCCCTTCTTGCTATTGTAATCACATTATTGTGATTACTCTGCAGCATTTTGGACTCAAAGACTGGAGGGAGTATTCCCTGTCAAATGTTAGTGACATCAAAAACAGGCCCAAAGAGAGCCAAGAGTGACTGCTGCTGCCCTGCTCACCCTGAGCAGCCCTGCCTGTGGAGATGGCTTCTTGCTTCCAAGGAGGTTCTTTGAAAAATAATTTTTTTCTCAAGACGGGCTGGGGGCAACAGAAATGTGTATATTTTCAGATCGACTTGAATGGAAAGCTGAACTGAAATAGCAGTAAGTGGAAGTAAACTGTCTGCGAGACTTGACACAGTGGTTATGATTAAAGCCAGTGTTTGTATGATATAATATATGCCTCAAGAGTTACTCTGCAATGGATTTTACTTCTTTGCTTTCCTCCAGGCTAAGGAGCTTTCTTCTGATTGCCAAACATGGCTTTGAACATTCCGAGAATCTCTGGCCTGGATTTGGGATCCCAACAGGACCCTGGTAGTACCCTACTCTGTAGGCTGCTCCTCTCTGTCTGTGCTTAGCGTTTGTCTGGTCCAAAGAGCTTATCCTCAAATGTCTTTCTAAATGCTGCCTTCTAAATTAGTGGTGGACTGTTACACAAACACATATCATCTGGTTATGCAGCTCTCATCTGTACTAGATTTTGTGCTGCCTGTGCTCCTGTGCGCAAGCAGTACTAGTTTGATTTTGCATGAAGCACAGAGCTGTTGTAACCATTGCACTGGGAACTTTGGCTAATTCAACAGGTACAAGGCCACATATGTGTACTGGGTGATGATCCAGTTTGTACTACGGTTTGTTCTGGCAGCTCACATCAGTTCACAGCAGCAATGACAGCATAACTGCAGCCTAATCCCCACCAGGAGAAGGTAGGTCTATACCCATCTCTGCTGGGGGATCCTTGAATAAAACCAAGTTATGAGAGCTATCTTGCTCGCTTGACCTTATTATATGTCTCTGCTTCTGGGATCCTCAGCTCATAGCTGAACAAAGCCAGATCCATCTGTACCTGTATTTTAACCATCAAAGGTAAGTATTGGAGATATTAAATTTGTCTCTGTCATTTCATGGTCTCAGAGTGCCTTGCAGATGATTACCTAGCATCCCTGAACTCCTGCCGCATCCACCCTGCCCATTGCATACACCACCACGGAGGCATGCACGTGGCTAGGCAGACCAAAGCAGGCACAGTAGCTGCTCCCCTCCCACCTGCCTCCGTCAAGGCCCCTGGCAAAATGTATGGCCTGACATGTCATTTGGATATCACAGAGTGGCTGATTCTTTGTACACCTCTGGGTATTTCATACCAGCAAAAATTCCCTATACTGAAGAGAAAAAAAATTATGAAAATTGATTGTGGGAGCCCAAAAGCTGTTTCCCCATGCACAATGTGCATGGTTCCCCATGTAAGTGTTATGTTACAGCCAGTTCCTGATAAGAACAGTTAATACCTGCTTTAAGGTGAAGAAAACTTATTTCCAGTCCTCCTCCACAGCTTAGCTTTGAGTTGGCTTTTTTGAGCCAGCTTTTTTGAGCCACCAGGACTGTCAGAACTGCTAGGCAAACTGTTAGTATTTTGGCTCCAGACTATGAATATAAAGAAACACAACCTCTTCTTCCAAAGGTTTGAGAGGCATGGAAATCTGTCTTGCTACCACCTAAAGCAGGGAACCAGGAATAAACCTTCCCTTGCATCTAAAACACTCACCCTAGAAAGTCCTAAATGATCTATTTTGGATGCAAATACTGGAAGATCAGAAAAACAGGCTTTGATTTCCTCAAGCAAGTTTATATACTAAGGGTGATTGGCTTAGTTAATTTGAAAATGTGAAGCATGGAAAGGGTAAAACAGTTCCTGGGCAAATAGCAGGAAGGAGAAGGAACTGCCGTAAGAGAAGGATGTCATTGACGTTGGCACAAAAGGGCACAAACCGGACTGTAATGCCATTAGGTTGCAAACTGGGAGAAGTCTCTGGCCCGGGGTGCTGTGAGGATGAAGAAGAGCCCCCAGACTCCGCTGGGAAAAGCAGCCAACCAGGTGCAGGGTGGAGTCCCTTTGGCTCCCCAGAGGGGTTGCATGCCCCGCTGCCCACAGTCCAAGGAGCTGGATTTGCCATGCCAGAGCATCTCTCCCAGGCCTGTGCCCACCTCCAGCCCACTGCCCAGCTTGCTTTCCTCCACGGTTCAGCCTGCTCCCTCGGCATCAGGGCAATGGCTGTGGTCCACCCACTCCAGGCACAGGCTTCCCCCCTGCAGAGAAACATGTAAGAAAGCCCCCCAGAGTTTGTCTTATGGCAGAAGCACAAGAGAGAGCACCATGTTGCTCTGGACGGGGGTCTGCTCTGGCAGCTGTGGGCGCACAGCCCCTTTGGCATCACTTAGCAGAGCCTGGTGCTGATTTGTGGCAGAAGAGGTGTCTTTCTGCACCTGGGAGCTCTACCCCAGCAAGCCAGCTTGCCCTGGTTAAGGAAAGCATCACAGCAAATTTGAGATAAATTTTAGCATCTTAGAGACCCAGAGAAAGTTAGTTCTCTCATTGGGCATTATTTTTGTTTGTTTGAATGCAGCATCCTAGAGCATTACCTGTGGGACTGTGACAATCTGAAACTGGAATCTTTGAGATGCAAAGAAGAAATCAGTTAATTTTTTTTCTTTCCTTTTTTTTCCATTTGCTTTTAATTTATTAAAATACTTGTGAATCTTCCTGGAGATTCACCAGGAATAATTCCAGAGGGACTAATACTCATCTTTTCTCTGGATCGAATTAAATCTAATATCAACTGCCCTCATCACTAACATATGTTAAACAGAGCTAAATATATCATCTTATTGTAAATTGCATACAGTTTCACTGCTTTTGTTTTTCTTCTGTGGGCACTGATATCTGTTTTCTGCTCTGAATTTGTCATCAATGAATCAGAACTCATCTAGAGAGAGCAATTAACTGCTTGTATAAAATAATCTATCAGAAAATTTTACCAAAGAATGTCAGCAGGTGGGTCCCATGGGCGTTACAGAGAGTTACAACCATTTCTAACATGTTTCAATCCCCGCCACTGTTCACTGCACAACTTGGCTTCTTAAAATGCTGGCAAACAGAAGTTTGGCATTGCCAACTTTTGCAATTGTATCATGAGCTGCTGATACTGAACTTTTTAATGAAGTCCCCACTCCTTAAATTATCTGGATTAAATTAAAATCTCAACTTTCATTCTTACAAAAACACTGTCTTTCTAACCTATATGGTTACAAAAGCCTGTCAAAACATGGGTGTCATCTCATCTAGTTTACTATCTATAGCTTAGACACCTAGTACAAGCATGTCATCTACTCTACTCTACAGTCCATGAAAGAGGCTGGTACCTCCACAGAGTAACCTGCTCCCCTCTACTCACTGCTGACTCGAGTTAAGCCTGTATAATAGCTCATGGAAGTGGAAAGGACAGGGCTGCTCTTCCTCCCCTGTGCCCACACTTGTCCTTCTATGACCCCAGCAACTTGATTCAGCCCACAGTAACTTGTTTCAGCTGAAATCTAGCAGTGGAAACAAGACATTTTGGCCAACAAAGAATAGCCCAAAGAGCATAAAGTGGAGTGGTCTCAGGTGGTGACTCCTCAGGCATCTGAGCTGCAGCCCTGCTGTGATGGCCATTTACCCCAACAGTGGAGAGAGTGACAAATCCAGGTGGCTGAGTGGCCCTGCTAACACCAGCACCCCAGCATTACCTCTCCAACAGCTGACCCCTGGTCAGGTCTTGGCCTGAACCCCCTGGTGGTGCTGGGTGCTACCTAAGCCACGAAACACATCGGCTGCCCAAGCAGAAAGCTGTGAGCAAAGAAAGAGTAGGGAACTTCTCTTCTTCTCTTCTCTTCTCTTCTCTTCTCTTCTCTTCTCTTCTCTTCTCTTCTCTTCTCTTCTCTTCTCTTCTCTTCTCTTCTCTTCTCTTCTCTTCTCTTCTCTTCTCTTCTCTTCTCTTCTCTTCTCTTCTCTTCTCTTCTCTTCTCTTCTCTTCTCTTCTCTTCTCTTCTCTTCTCTTCTCTTCTCTTCTCTTCTCTTCTCTTCTCTTCTCTTCTCTTCTCTTCNTCATCTATTCTCTTCTCTTCTCTTCTCTTCTCTTCTCTTCTCTTCTCTTCTCTTCTCTTCTCTTCTCTTCCCTTTTCTTCTCTTCCCTTCCCTTCTCATTCTGGTTTCCCATCCTCCAGAAGCCCATGAGGGGTGCTCTCTCCTAACAAAACAGGGAAGTAGCTATACACAAGGCATTTTCAAAGGGCTAATTGCTCTTTCCAATTCTTAGATGGATCCAATATCCAACACTGTCTCCCTTTGCATCCCTGATCATGGTGCTTACCCCTCCCTAAGCAGAGAAATCCCTGTGTTCATGATCTGAATGTGGTTCTTCCACAAAAACTGTAAGTAACTTTAGACTGGTGTCAGGCAGATCCAACACACCGCCCAAATGGTAGTCATGAGTTTTGCACCAAGAGGTTCTGGTCCATTATGATCCCAGTATGAACAGCACTCACACTCTGTAAGGTATCGTTTAAAATGCTATTTATTAGAGCTAACACTGTAAGATGACAATAGTGCAGATAGCTTTATGTCCCTTTTATAGATGCTGGGAACCTTGAGTGTTGTATCATTGAGCAGGACTCCAACCCATGCACTGCACACCATATGCAGACCCCATCTACAGCAGAGACCCTACCCTTTCAGTAATTTAAGCTATTATAGGATTTTCTTACAAGGAAACAGCTCTACAATGGTCTGTACAATGGTCTTCTGGTCACAATCACACCACCATGTCAAGCAGAGTGCCATATGCTAGTGAGAGAGAAGAAAAACAAGAACAAGCAGTGTAGCAAAAATGAGTGCTTAGCATGGTAAAGACTCAAAAACAATAAGTCAAATGGCAACAAGGGTTGCATAGATAGGATTAGAACTGTTTATATCACTGCCAAAAACTTTTATATCCCCAGAAGGCTTGTTAAACATGGGGGAAGTCTGATGCTGGCTGGAAATATTGTGTTAATAGAGGGAAATGCAAGTTCAGTAAAAGAAAATTGTGCACTACACAAATTTAATAAAAAGGCATTTGAAAGACAAATACAGTAGTGTATCATGGGTAGAGTAGAAGTGACATTGAAAGAAGTGATGGTTAAGGAAACCTAGTGCTTGCTCTCACTTTCTAAGACAGATTCAAAATAAAAAAACCCAAAACCATCAGACAAGTTGGAAAACAAGTATGTTTGTCTATGTAAGAGGTAGCTGGACATGGAAGTTCCCAAAATATGTTACTGGAGGAGTGGGAAATGCCATGGGAGGAAGATGAGGAACAGGGTCATTTCACAGTTTGAAGCCCAAAAGTCTATCTACATGGGGAATGCTTCCCCAGATATCCAAACATCTGTCCCACAACCCATGCTGGTGGAAAAAGTGGGGAACACTGGATTTCTGCTTCATGTAAATCCTAGATGCTCAAAGTACTGTGTTTAAAGAAAATATGGAACAAGAAAAATGTCACCAGAATGTAGGTAGCAGGTGGCTATCTGGACATGAGAACTGGAAAGCAAACCAACCTCTCTTTGGGCTAGAAAAACAGCTGCACTGGTATTGGGGTGGAGCATTTGAAACACCATTAAGCATCTGCTACAGAAAGGATGTAAGGCTAGGAGTAAGAGAAAGACTTTTTTTTTAAGTCAAAAATTGGTAAGAAAAAGCAAAAAAAAAAATCCAATCATTGCACTAAATCAACCAGCTTTCCTCAGGAACAAGAACTTTTACTTTAGAATCCCACTGAGGCATAGTGTAATGGAAGGGCCAAATGCAGCTGAGAGAGGCTGCTTCACCCTAAGGAGTGCCCAAAACCTCACCCAGCACAGCAGCCAGCAGCTGCCTCCCATGCTGCTGCACCTCGCTGTCTAGAGGGGTTCTTCAGTGTGGCAGGAGCCCAGCTCAACCAAAACCCTGCTTTGGGGTGCAGGGCCCAGCAGTGCCCTGATGGGGACAGGAAGCTTTGAGAAGGGTTGAAGGGGCAAAAGCAAGAAGGAGCAAGGCTGTGGCACATCCAAAGCAGGGTTAGTGCACACCACCTTTCTTGGCCATTGTGATAAAGTCCCGCCACCCTGTCTACAACCTGGGCTTCACTTTGGACTCGAGCTTTTCTCTAGGTCCCCACACCTAGGCTGTCTGTGTCTTGCACCTGCAGCGTGCTGACCTGTACATCTGGACAACTACCTGTAAAAGCAGTTTCTCAATGTCTCACATCTTAGAATCATAGAATCATAGAACAGTCTGGGTTGGTAGGGACCTTTAGAAGTCATCCAGTCCAACCCCCCTGCAATAAGCAGGGACATCTTCCACTAGATCAGGTTGGTCAAAGCCCTATCCAACATGGCCTTGAATGTTTCCAGAGATGGCGCATCTACCACCACTCTGGACAACATGTTCCAGCATTGCACCACCCTCACTGTAAAAAAATTTCTTTCTTATGTCTAGTCAAAATCTACCCTCCTTTAGTTTAAAACCATTACCCCTTGTCTTATCTCAACAGGTCCTGCTAAAAAGTTTGTCCCTGTCTTTCTTATAAGCCCCCTTTAAGTACTGAAAGGCTGCAATAAGGTCTCCCCAGAGCCTCCTCTTCCCCAGGCTGAATAACCCCAACTCTCTCAACCTGTTTTCATAGGAGAGGTGTTCCGTCCCTCTGATCATCTTTGTGGCCCTCCTCTGGACCTGCTCCAACAGGTCCACATCTTTCTTGTACCGGGGACTCCAGAGCTGTACACAGTATTCCAGGTGGGGTCTCACCAGAGCAGAGTAGAGGGGCAGAATCACCTCCCTCGACCCGCTGGCCACACTTCTTTTGATGCAGCCCAGGATACGGTTGGCCTTCTGGGCCTTAAACACACATTGCCAGCTTGTGTCCAGCTTTTCATCCACCAGTACCCCCAAGTCCTTCTCTGCAGGGCTGCTCTCAAACCCTTCATCTCCAGCCTGTACCTATGCCCTGACCCATATGCAGGACCTTGCACTTGGCCTTGTTGAACCTCATAAGGTTCATATGGGCCCACTTCTCGAGCTTGTCCAGGTCCCTCTGGATGGCATCCCGTCCCTCAGGTGTGTCAACCGCTCCACTCAGCTTGGTGTTGTCTGCAAACTTGCCAAGGGTACACTTGATCCCGCTGCCTATGTCATTGATGAAGATATTAAATAGTACTGGTCCCAGTAAGGACCCCTGAGGGACACCATTTGTCACCAGTCTTCATGTGGACATTGAGCCGTTGACCACTACCCTCTGGATGTAACAATCGAACCAATTCCTCATCCACTGAACAGACCAATTTAGGGAGAAGGATGTTGTGGGAGACCATGTCAAAGGTCTTACAGAAGCCCAGATAAATGACATCTGTAGCTCTTCCTTTATCTACTGATATATTCACTCCTTCATAGAAGGCCACTAGGTTGGTCAGGCAGGACTTGCCCTTGGTGAAGCCATGGTGGCTGTCTTGAATCACCTGCCTATACTCCATGTGCCTATAGCCATCGACAGCCTCACTCCAGTCATGGGATTTGTCCCACCAAATTTCAGTAATGGCAACTAGGTTACACGTTTCTAGCAGCACGGTGGTGTCCAGCTCCTCCTGTTTGTTTGCCATGCTGCGTGCAGTGGTGTAGAGGCACTTCAGCTGAGCTGTCGGCCATGTCACCTACTTGAAGGAACACGCCTTAATTCCTTTGAGGGGTTTCACTGGTGTTTCCCTGTTGGCTCCTATTACCTCAGGAGCCCCTGAGTAATTAATCTTAATTAATGCATTATCTTTTCCTCTAACCTGGACAAAAATTGTTCTTTCTGATCCATCATTTCACACAATGGTCCTTCTCTCAGCCTATCATTTTGTGGTCTTACCTCTCCCTTGGCACCTCCGCAGCAGCATTCCCTCATCTTGGCTACTTTGGCTGTAGAAGGGCAGAGGCAGTAACATGCTCCTAAGGGCACATGCAGACTTACAAGTTACATTAAGGTGTACCTGCATTGTAGCCAGCAGCAAACAACCCCTGTCCATCTAAATTCACTTTCAGTCACCATGTGTCCAGCACATGCTCCCCTGGGGAATCAACACAGTTAAGGGCAGAATGTGCAGGAACTTACACAAGGGAAGAAGCATCAAGCACCAGTGCAGAATCCAGCCTTAACAATCTGGCTATTTTTCACAAACCTGAAACTGAGCCTGTAAATGCTGAGCTCCGACACCCCAGCCTTAGCAGGAGTAGCAGGGTCATGGTGGAACATCCTGACTTTGCAGCTGTGTCACTGAACAAGTTTCGTCCAGCACCCAGCTATTGGACCTTAACTTCAAATGGCTGGCACAATGTTAGGCCATGCTATTCTGCATAGCCAGGCTCTCCTTGTGGGGAAAGGTTATGAATCAAAATGATGACAGGAGTTTTACACTCCACTGCTCATAGATACATTCTTTATAACATGGCTAACTACATGAACTGACCGGAGTGGAGAATGACGCAGGGCAAACAGACCCCAGGGTAGCAGAGGTGGTGCTCAGGTGGATGGCCAGGAGGGAAGTGAGTTTAGCCTTTCATTTCTGCAGCCACAGCATTCACATGCTCAGGAAATATTGCCAAGGAGATCTAAAAGCCCTTCTGTAGTTCTGACATTCAGTCAGGACCTGAGACTAAGAAACAGTAACAGTACCCATCTTCAGCTACAAAGGAGAGATCTCCCCCGGCTTTAGGGGGGTCGTTTCCCCCTTATCAGAGGGGTGGGGCAGAGAGATCCTCATGATACCCATATGGGGCTTTTGGTTGGGAGCGAGGAGGAGGGCAAGTCACTGCTGGACAACAAGCAAAGCTCATTGAATGCTTTGAAGGGTATCTTTGTAATGTTTTTTACATTACTTTGCTGGCTGGACGGCAGCACAGAGCATCTGTTTCCAGCTACAGAACTGCTCATGGAAAATACTCTGGCGACTGCAGAGTGTCCCTTCCCCCTCCCCGAGGCCTCCCCCCAAACCACACCAGCGCTGGATTGCAGGCTCCATCGCTTGGGGCGTTTTGCCTGTAATCACTGGCAATAGATTTGTACGTGGAGTCCAATTATGTCCTCAAATTTATGATTATAATAGAGTGATTTATACTGCAAACAAAAGAGCTAATGAGTCACAAGACTTGTCTTTCTGTGTTTCAGTTTGTTTCCTTGATGCTTTTTTAGTTCTTTCACTTTTGGGGAGTTGGGGTTTGGGTTTTTATTGGTTTTATTTTCTGCCAGAGAAGCTGTTTCCTTGTAGCTTGACTGTTCAAGGCAAGAGGGAAGAGGCAGGCCAATAGGAAGCAGTGACTCGCCATGTCTTGTGCATTTAATTGGTTTTAATTTATGAGCTGTAGGCAGACGGTGGCTGCAGCACACTGAAGTTTCTTTAGGAAATAACACAAAGGTCTTTCCCCGCAGTGCCTGAAAATTTTGCATCCTGAATAACAAGTGTGAGAGAGTGCAGCCCAGCATCTGCCTTGGTGTAGCGCCTGCATACACCTGATGAACTTGGGGTCCGTTGTTACTGAGGGCTTTTGCTGCATGAAGGCAGCTAAGGGAAAGCACAAGAGCTCCAATGAAATCAGAAAAGCTGATGACAATGGATGCTTGCTCTGAAGATGTGCACTCCCTCTCACCATGTGCAACACCGTCTCCATATCCACTTATCTTCCCTGAACTGGTGAGAAACCTCAAAGAAAAAAGAACAAAGTAAAAAGAAACAGGATCCTGGAAGAGAAGAAGAGCTGCTGCTATGAATAAAGGATGCCAGATGGGAAAATCACTGCACAGAAATGCAGTGTGAATCACTACAACGGGAATTATGGCTCTTTTGGTATACCTGGACCTCAGAAGGCAGACATAGCTGCAGACACTGTGTGTCAGAAGCCTGGCATATGTTATTACTATTACTAAATATTTCATTTCAGGTCATTTGGAACATCTGGTTCTAAAAAATCTCTGCAAGAAGACAGAGTAGCTCTCTGGATCTCACTGCCGACAACGGAGAAAAGGCAGATAAAACATTTAATTCTGTTCATGACTTGAGGAAGCTACCATCAATATCTTTCCTCCCCAAATATGCTTGGCACAGGATGCTGCAGGTATAAAAGTCTACTTGGGTTCAAGGGACAACTTTACGAGTTTGTGAACCATAAATACATCCAAGAGCTACTACATACAAAGGCACTCCCTTCTGGCTCAGACACAAGTTGCTGGAGGATGGGGAAGCATCCCTTTGCATTTGCCCCAGTCTTATACCATTCCCTGGCTTCCAGTGTGAGCAGTGGTAAGGCACAGCTTGCTGGGCTGGGTGAACCTCTGTCCTGATCCACGTGGTTCCTCTTATGTTCCTGTAGATGCATTTTATAGCAACTCTGGTCAATTATTGGTAGATAATTTCCACACCTCCTTTAAGATCTTCCTTCCATGAAAGAGCATCTCAGGTCTTACCTACACAGTAGTTAGGTGTAGCTATTAAGCATTTTAATGAGTCTGATTGAACCAATGAGAGCTTATACATGGGCACCCAGTACTGTAATACTGTATTTTGGCTTTGCTTAAACCATTTTTTTATTTTCAACAGATTAAAAGAAATCAGAATAAGCCACTCAACTCCCAGTAGCCTACACCTACACTGTCCTAATCTAGCCACACCAGATAAAATACACTATGTTAATTAATCCCTGGTTTTTGCATGCAGAACAGGCCTTTCTTGCAGCTCCTTGGGAATGCTTTGCTCAGCACTATGAAACTGCTGCTGCTGTAGACAGGAATTGCTTTTTGTGAGAATATATAGAGGTGATGTAATGCTAGGGTCTAGCACATCACTCGGCATGCCATCAGGGTGACAGCAAGCCCCTTTCTGGTCGTTGAGGGGTGAAATACCACAGTGTTGACACTCAGCAGTCATGCCTCAGATTCAAGCCTTCGAGGAGGTGGAGAGCCATCTTTTCCCTGGAAAGGTTGCTTGGAGTAACAGGATGCCTTCGAGGCATCCAGGACCCATGTGGGATGAGTACTTTGTTCCACTGCACTAAAAGCAAAATTAAACTTGGATTTTGAACTGTTTTGGAATACAAGTACAAATAGGAATTATAACCAACACATACTTCGCACCTTGCAGTGACAGAATGTGTTCAAAATTGTTCTTTCCATTTGTCTGTCCCTGCTTCCAACAAAATGATTTAACCTTACGCCATTCAGAGCTTGAACCTTGCGGGGGTTATTTTACATCCACATGCTTGCAGAGATGAGAGAGTCTTTTGGCCATAAGGCCATACTCAATGTTTAAAAGAAAATCGTATGGAAAATATATTCGAAAAGACAGGATTTAGAGCAGCTGGCTTCTAATAAAGGAGAGTGTAGAAGTTGTTGGTAAAGACTTATTGTATCACAAACGAAGCTCCAAATTGAAGACAACCCCTCTCATAATCCCAGTTTGATGTTAACCAGCCTCCTAACACTACAAGCGATATATACCCCAAGGTCAAGGCAACCAGCTTTCCTGGGTCAATCCGTTTACCCCACCCTTGTGCTCAAGAAAGGAAAGCATTAAAAGCCTCCTGGGTTGATCTCAAAGAGCAGGGCTGTGCCAGTCCACATCATTAAAAAAGAAAAAGCGGAGCAGCAGCAAAGTTTTTGTTGGCATCACTTTGTGTAACTCACTCCTCGGTATTCACTGCTTTGGAGAAAGAGCACAGGCATTGCGGGCAGGCTGCTGGGGAGCCGTCATGAGAGCCCGTGCCAAATGCACCGACAAGGGCTGGTGCTTTTGCCCATTGGTGGTGTACCTCCATCCGTGCCCTTGTCACCTGCAGGTGGGACAGCTGCCTTGCCCTGCCCCAGGCCCATAGCTCTGGTGCAGCGGGGACAGAGGCCGGTGGAGGATGAGCCACGTCCCTGCCCTGGCTGTGGGGAGAGGGGAGCAGAGCCCGGGGGTCCCTTTCCCGTGGGCTGGGTTTCCGGGAGCAGCACGATCCCCATCCGGCAGCTCCTGCCAACACCGCTGTTTTCTCTCTGGGCTGCTTTTGGCTTCCTCCTGTGCAGCTGTGCACTCCACATCAGAAGGGACTTTTCAGAGAAAAGCGAAATTAGTAAAAATTAAGATAATTGAACACACTTTGTTTTACCAGAGAGACTGTTTGTGGTTAGTAAATAGACATGAAATGTTATAAAATATTTTCTAACAGTACCCTATAGAGATGACTTTTCTGTAAAACATGAAATAAAACTGGCAGGAAACCACTACACTGACTTAATAAAACATAACATTAACTGACACCAAAAAGCAACCTAGTTAAGAAGTAGAAAACTTTACAACCTCAGTTATTTGAAAAATATAGAGGTAGCCCAGCTATTAAATCGAAAGGGATCATTAGAGTAATTTGCACTATTTGATTCACTGCTATTAAACGTGATGCCATGAATGCATTGGTTTGGAATTTCTTTGAGTCTATTATTCTTCTGACTACCCCTGCCTAAAAAATAGTGAAAGACTAACTGCCATTTTAAAACCATACAACGTTTTGCAACACTCATTTAGAAATACTTCTAGCTGAGCCGATCAAGGCTTCAGAGTTTATGGAGCGTATCTTCCCAGTGCGTAATGGTACTAACATTCTTGACATACTCCGTGGCTCAAACAGGCTAACTAGAGGTACTGCCTGGGTCTAAGCGAGGCCCTGGGAGCAGGTATTGTTAATCCTTTCTGCCTTTGACCTGGGATTTTGCAAGAACATCTGTGCACAAAAAAAGGTGAAAACAATAGTAGGATGCTAACCTAGAAGATTGCTATTTGTTCACACCTATATTTTTGTATTGATGTAGTCCATAGGAACCCTGCGAACGAGCCAGGACTCCAGCACAGCTGGCACTTCACAGGTGTGTGACAAATACAGAGCCTGGGAACTGTCTCCTCCTCGGTGTGCTTTGCTAAGCACCTGCATCAGATGCATGTAAAAGAAAGGAAAAACAGCTAAAGTAGTTCTTAGGTCTTTTTTAAGTATTGTGGCCTTCTGGGCAATAGCTCTTAAGAGGCAGCCCTAAAGTACCTCTCAGCACAAACAACAGAAGCATCCCTGTTCACCCTAGTCCTGGCTTAACCCCTTGTGCCATGGGGCCCAGAAGTTCATTGCAGTCTCTGCTGCCCTGCCTGTCATGAGCAGCTTTCCGGAAAATCACAGCCGTTCAAACGGCTGGTGAGGTGGGATTAATATGAAGTCACAGAAAGAGGTGAATATCACTTCTCATGCTGCAAGCGAGCCCTTGTGATGCTGCAGCTGTTATTATTTTACTTGCAATACCGCAGCCCCAACTCTTGAGTCTTTGGGCTGGGAATCTAGGGTACCAGAACATATTGATGCGACTGTCAGCAAAAGGCTCAGTATAACCTTACCAGGGGTGGTGCCTGATCCCAAAACCTTGCTGAAAAGGCCTGTCCCATAGCTGGATGGGTTCTGACCCTATTCGTCTCTATTCTCCTCACTGCCTGAAGTGTCTCTGTTTTATCATGTCTCCTCTAATAGCACAGTTTGTCGTTTGTTCACTTTTAGATGTACAACACCCCTGGGAGGGTCAGCAATTTCCCCATCTCTTTCTAAACACAAGCACAGCACATGTCGGGGTGTCACAGATGCTTCCAGCTGCCTCTTCACCAGGCAGACACAATACTTGAAAGATACCTCGTGTGAAGCAACAAATAAAGCTACTGTAAACATTTCCCCAACAGCTAGACAGCCACAGAGAGAAAGGTGCGGGGAGGTTGTTGGTGGTGTGTGCTTTCAGAGTGTCTAGTACCATGGATTGTAGCAAGTAACTAAGTCTCCTGAGTGGTAAAATCATATACAGAAATTAATTAAGAGAACAAAGTAATTATATGGAGTAAATGTATAAGAGCAATTGATTCAGCCATCCCCCTTAAATTCTAAAGTGGTATGCCATTGTTCTAAAAAGGGAAGACACTGAATGCCAAGATGCAAAGATTTAATATGCTTTTCCCCTTCGGCTAAACTAAAGAAAAATTGGCTGCACTTTCCTGGAGTTAACAGCAAACAGGTCATATTTATTATCCTGCCATTTATGTTCAAGAACTAGCAATTTAACTGTTCCTGAAGGGGTTGGTTTGGCCCTCCTGAAACTGCAGATGGGTTGTGGTTTATATGCAATCTTATCTGCTCGAAGCAACTAATATTAGAATAATATGGCACTGCAGTCTTGGCATTCTGGAAAGCCGGTGAGATCCTAGCCCCAAATTCTCCCGCTTAAATGCTGCTGGTAATTTCAGCAGTGTTTGTGTTATTACTATGATTTATGTATGTAGGTCCCAGATAAGTTACCCACAAAGGAAAAAATAATTGACAAATTCTCCACTAGCCTTCTGAGTTGTTTTTTCCTCTCTCGGGATCAAAATTTCTTTAGAAAAAGATGATTATTCTCTCCCCACAGCTATAAATTCCTCAGCCAGCTCCCCTATTACCATGCAGTCTGCTGGGCATATTCCAGAATTATTTCTGAAGTTTTCTCAGACTTCCATATAAGTCCAAAAATTCCACAGTCCTGCTCCATGCCAGCGTGACAGCCGACCCTTACTGCTTGGTATAAATTTTTGAAACACCCAGTTCCGCTGATGCTGAGCAGCCAGTTCCACTGATCGGTAAATTAAGGACACAAAATCCGCATAGGACTTTGGGCAAGCGCTGCCACAATAATCACACCCGTCTCTTCAGCAGCTGCAGTGCTTTGTAGCAAACCAACCTGCCCCAGAAGCATGGGGACAGGAACCATCTGGCCATCCCCACTAGGCTGAGCATCAATCACATCCAGAGAAAGTGGTGTTGTGGGGCAGTTATAAAAAAGGAGGGGGGCAATATCTGCAAAAATACATGAATAGTACAAAACAAAATAACACTCCTCCATTGGCGGCAAATAAATTACTTCCAGGCTCCAAGTCAAGCATGACTTGAAGCACTTTGCGAAAACAGATGCAGCATCCTCAGCATGGTGGTGTTCACAGTGAGGGCTTCCTACTGGGACCTGGTGTCCCAGGCATGGTGTGGCTCCCACGCCTACCATGGGCTAGAGGTGCAAGGCAAGCATCTGCTCATGGCCTGTGCATCCCTGTTCCCTGCTAAAAGAGAAAATTAGCCAACAATAACAGTGTTTGTTTTGTTGCCATCTCAGTAGACATTCTAATAGTGCTAATAGGAAAAAGAAACCTCACCAGAGAAGGGAAAGGTCAGAAGGCTAATAAAATAAATGCAGCTATTGTGCGTTCACTTGGCAATTCATAAGGGAGTATGATTTTTCTTTTCTTTTCTTTTTTTTTTCAGTAGTAAAAGAGTCCACTGACGAATACAAAATGAAATTTCAGCTTTCACACAAGGTTTGTTACTGACAACCACATCATTGCAGAGGCAGGAATTTTAGAGATTTAGGTTTACACTTGCTAGATTTCCCCCTCATTTCATTTCTTTGGTTTTTGAGTTTTTCTTCCAATCAGTTCTGGGTATAAAAGAGAAGTAGCATCATCCATGAGACCATCCAGGAGATGCCTTTTGGCAGCTCAGTTAAATAAAGCAAAGCATGAGAACATGAAACTGGCTTGTGAACATCTTAATTAAGTTTTTACTCTACAGAAAAACCCATTGCTTGACACATATAACCTATCTTCTTGGCAACCTGAGTCTCCTGCCTACATTAGTACTACAGCTCCTTAGTCTTCCTATGAGAGCTTCCTATCCAAACTCCTTATTCTACTGGAAAAAAAAAAATAAAATTATATATTACATCAGTGTGATTCAGACGAGGATTAGTTATTGCTGTCTCTAAAACAGAGACAATCTTTTCTTTTTCAGGCTCTCTTGTATCATATAGGATTGGTTGGCCTTGGAAAACCTGATTGTTCCATACACTTTTGTGCAGAGGCTCAGACTAGCCACAGTCATTCTACTAATCTACGGGGTTACACACATTAGTAAGGGAGAGGCAAGGATTTGATCGAAGCTCTCAGCATCTGGACAGAGGGAGAAGTCAACTTCTCATCAGGGGGAAAGAAAGAGTAAAGCAAATTGAGAACCGAGAAAGGAAAAAAAATATACTAAATTTACTGGCTTTAAAACACAAAGAGACACTGTGATCATACATTTCATATCCATTCCTGCATAAGCCAGGCCATGACATGATTGATTACCTCCAAACAAATACATGGTTAGTTCCTCTACGGCTGTAATTACAGGTATCTTCAGAAAAAGAGCGTTTACTTGCATGCCAACATAGCAGTATTTTACCAGCATCACCCATTCACCTTTTGGGAATATATTCCTATACCCCTTTTCAGACACTGGATGAGAATACTTGTGAAAAAATACCTCGGACATGGCCAGTACATTCACTAGGGGACCTCAGAAGAATACGGGATGTCCCAGAACTCTTTATTAGAGAACACATACTGGAATTCAAACTTCTTGTAAGTCAACATCCCTCAGAGGAAGAGCTGTCTCAGACTTTTCTATGAGCTCTCATTACCACAGTGATATTTATGGCTGTGCCTTAGGGGGAGCAAGCAGACAGCCTAGTCCATCCCACGCACAGCCAGCGGTCCCTGGGCCATACTTATACGGAGTGTTCTTTTAAAACACATTTCATCTCAGGCCAAGGGTTCAGACAATGACCTTCTAGACACCACCACAGCCCCAGCAGTAATTGCTCGGACAGAATGTTATGCCACGTTAAATTTCTTAACCTTAATATGTTAAATGGTACTGAAAGAAGAGTACACAGCCCATTTTCTCATAGCTGTTTTAATCCACCGTTATCGATCAGACATTCACAGACCGTTGTCACGCTAGATGGGTCCCCCAAGGGCTCTTTCAGTTCACAGTGAAAAAATACAAAACACGTCTCGAGATACTCAAGCTTTCTCCAAATACATACAAATCTGATGTATTTTCAGAAAGCAGCAGGAGCAGAAGCATTTTTCTGGTCTCTGTTGCTTGTGTCCCTTCTGAAGTATATCAATGCCCCGTCTCTTCAGGAAATTGCAATTGAAACTTCCCGGACAACTTGTGAAGAATGAAAGTTTTACGTGCTGAGGACACAGGACAAGACCGGCGGTTAGGACCTCCTGGACTTCTGCAGATTTAAAGAAGTGTTGAGACTTGCCTGGTACAGAGATCACTGAAATGTAGCTGACTTCTTACTCCATGACACTCTCAGCTATTAATACCACATGTGAACAATTTAACATAAATTGGAGATAAATGTATTCGTTCAGAATTTAGACCTCTACAGACTGACACCCCAAATTCACCTGTTTCTTGAACTCATTTTTTATCAAAAGTTTCACTAGCTTCAGGAAATTTTCACCTGAATCTGGGCCAGTTTAAGTTTTTAATTGAAATGCCTTGCTTGTATTAGTTCCAAACCAAATTAAGTTTATTAATCATTCATTGGTAAATGGGATCCAGTCAAAGATTGAAACTCAAAACTAAGTTCAGAGAATAAAGATCGCATGCCAAATTTGAAGAAGAATATTCACCTGGCTCTCAGCAAAAAAAACATTTTGCGAAGGAAAGATAACATACAAATCAATCATTTTAAATGCAGAATATATATTTCAGGGCAATTTTCTCATCGTTTTCCACATAATGCCATTTTCCCAAATGTACCACATTATTATTTGCCAGCTGTATCAAGTAGCACTTCCATTCTGTATGATGTTATGATACTTCATCCTACTAGGAAGAACACAAGAAACTTTTACAGTTGATTTTCTTTGCATTTTTGGTCACCTTGAATGATGGATGAAGCACAGTATTGTGAAATGCCTACATGTCCCAATAAACCAGAGCATCCCTTTTTTTAATGCAGTTGAATTTGATTTTTATTTGGTCCCATTAAAAGCACAATTCCAGTTAAAGGCATATGACAAAGAGCAGAAAATAGTCCACAGAAAGGTTATAGGAAAGCAGTAGGTCTGCCCAAGTTCCTCTCAGAGCAATGCAAGGCTGGACTCCAACAAGAATGAAATGAAAGCTGGTCACTTCAGCATGACAGCTCTTGCTTTCTCCATGTATTTGAGCTGATAGTGTACCATGAATAATAGTAGAGAGCTCCTGAGGAAAAGGATGAAAAAAAATTTTTGTTCAAAAACTGATTTTTTCATTTGTATGGCATGATCTGCACAGTTTCAGAGAGCACAAGAAGAAGCCATTGTCTGTTCCCTTCTCTCTCTTGCCACATGGCAAAGAAAGTGATATAAATTGGATTATTTCATTCCTATGGAAATAAATGCCATCTCCTGCTGGAAGTGCTCTTCCCTGCTGTGTAGATCATGTCTTAATAGACAGCTGTCTTCTGGATTCATCCAGCTGCCTGCTCTGCCTGAGTCATGGTGATCTGGGGTGCATAACTCTGTCTATCAGGAAAGGTTATTATCCCAGTTTTCAGCCTATAGGGTTGTGGTTTTTTGCTTTTTCCTGAAAAATATAACACTAAAAACTGGTGCTGTGACTTTCCAATAATTCTCTCCTTTTGATCTGCAGTCTTACAGGTAGTTCTTTCTTCTTTTTCACTTATTATTCATGATGCTGATTCCTACTTGATGATATATTTAATTTTGTGCTATATTTAATTTTGCGCTCATTAACATAATCCAAATGTCACTGCCAACTGCCACCAAGACAGTCATTCTGACTTGAGATGAACAAATTCATTGTGGATTCCTTTGAAAAAAAACACCACTGCACAGCCTAAGTATCTGGAGAAGATGAAGTCTAAATTTGATTGTGACGAAAATCAGTAAATCAGAGTTCTTGTTTAGCTGCCATTACATGTTCTCTGACTCGGTCAACAAATTCATTTCATTCCTGTTCCCCTTTCAAGCCAATAGAAAATAGTTTCATGGAGCTGGAAAATGCTTTGGGCAAGACTGGGGGAAACAAATAACTTATTTACTGAATACAGGGTGTTGACTGATTCAAAACGTCTTGCCAATTCATCTGAAGTCACCAAATGTTTGGAGCCAGAAAAAGGATGTGGGGCTCAGTTAGTGCAACGACACCATGACAAGGGCAGATGGCTCCCCTCAAGCAGCTAGGGCACTGCCCGCAGCATTTTTTGGAAATCCAGAGTTTCCCTTCTAGGTGAGCAAGTTGGGCACTAGGCTGGAGGGGGTCACCTCTGCCTGACTGCCCCAGCTAATGAGCATTTCAGTAATTTTGGCAGCAGGAACTCAGAATTCACCACCTCAGAAATGCTCCTGGCATGGCAGGCAGGGCACTCTGGCCAGAGGTATACATTCAGGTCCACTTCAGCTGAGGAAGAATTCAATGTTGCTCTCCTGCATTTCGGAGGAGTGTCCTGACTGCCTACCTGGAGACCAGAGGCGAAGCTGCAGCACCCGCCTCCTCCCTCCTTGCACGAATGGTGCTGCCATACCACCCTTTTTCATTCATCCAGAAATAAATCAAGGGGGGACGGCTGAAGGTCTCATTTACTCGGGGGGAGGGGAGGACAGGAAAATAAAACATATTTTTTCCTGAATTTCAGTTCAGAGGCTAACAGGAAGCCTTAATTTTTATGACATTTATAGTGCAGGACTAGCATTTCACCTCTACGATACATCTGGGTAATTACAAGAGCAGTTCCAGCCCAAGTAATAGCTTTTTAAGACCAAGACTTCTGTGATGAAGCAATATGAGAACCATACACATATACTGCCACTTGGATTAACCTGGCAACACATACATGTAAACAAGTTCTAATGGTGGATGCCTTCTGTCCTTCCAACACATTGTCAGCTCATGCTCTGCCACGAGGGGTGAGTTCCTCTCCAACGCTCATTCATAGCGGGGAATCAAAGCATGGAAACCACATGAGCAGAGATTACACAGCCTCCTGAGTCTGGCAGCCAGATGTTGGATTGCAAGAGTGAGTGTTACCAGATGGGTTTTCTGCCATTTTTTCTCCAAACACCCAGAAGAGGTTAACAGAACGACACACACAGAGATAAGCTCATGATCACATTTGCATATTTAGATATATATACACGTGTTACCTCTTCAAAACCGTAATCCCTAAGGATCCATAGCTGGACAGCACAGCTAGGAGTTTTAGATGGCAGGTCCAGCTCAGACTCTGCAAGAAGCTCCAAGTGAGCAACAGTCAGACTAGGACTTCTCTGTATCACTGCCTCAACGCTGGGACCAGCCCGGGGGTGCAGCCCACAGAATCCCTCTGACGCTGGCTCCAGGTGTGCTCCTGAGTGCAGCACATGGGGACAGATGCTCAGCTCACCATGGACAGCTTTGCTCTTTTCTACCCATGCAAAACTGCCGTACAGTGAGCTCTCTGGGATTTGCAGTAACAAATACAGCAGGAAGATCGTTGCACCGTTGCGACACACCAGCTACTGATGCAAAGGGCTCAGGCAAAGGAAAGAGGGCTTTGATGGGATAGGCCTACATCCCAACATGAGCTAGCTCCTCGGATACTTCTCTGAGACCACAAAAACGCAATTCTTTCTAATGAAGCTGACATCAGAGCTCACTGGAGAGAAATCTGGGCAGGTCAGCCCAGAAATCAGTAGATGCAGATGTTACTTTCAAGGACCACTTTCAGGGCTGAACCCTCATCACCAGCCCACACCTGTATCCATCCCGCAGTGTCTATACCAGACAGCCACATCTGGAACAAAAACATTTAGTTCAATTTAATATCCTGTACTTTCTCCGGTAGAAAACATGGGTTTGACAACCACACACACCATGTGCATTGCACAGTCCCACATCAGCTGGAGAGAATGCATTTAGGACAGCAAAACATATATCAGCAGATGGACAACCACAACGGCTTAACTGCTACAATTTATGTTTAAGATAAAACAAAATCCAGGAACAGCTCCAGTTCCCAGCTAGATAATACAGAAAAGCAGCAGTCCTGGCTCTGAACCGCTTTTAACTGACCTGGATTTCATGAAGGCAAGGGAAAAACTCCCATTGGAGCTTTTGACTCTCAGACAGGCTAATTCCAGTTTATTTTTACCATTTTATTTAGTTATGCAAAAAAGCACCAAGCTCTACACTTTGCTCTCAGAAATAAGATTTCTCCATCCCCAAAAAGGCAAGGTGAAAGTTTTAGTTTTGAGATCCTTATTCTCTCATAAGAAAAACAAATAAACAGAAATACATGAGCATTTCTTCCCTGTAAACATCAGCACAGCTTACTCAGATTAAACCCAAGGGTTTTTTAAATGGCTTGAAGTCCCTAATTAGAGGTGGGGGAGCCCAGATGGAAGAAAAGGGTAAATGGATTCTGACACAAGTTTGTCTCAGCATCTTGGGAAATGAACTCAAACACTCAGAGGACCCAAGAACTGAGCTCTTCTCTGCTAGAGGGGCAGGCCATCCAGGTTTGTGTGCGTCTTTTATGGGAGGGAAAAGTTGAAGCCAATCCAGTGATGCACCCTTTGAAAGACTGCATTTCCCCTCCTCCCTACAGCCTCCTACTCAACACAATTCTGCTTGAGGGCTAAGAGTGGCTGGAAACGTCCCAGTGAAGCATTTACGCAGAAGACAGACACAGCGAGACAAGAGAGGGACAGCTTTCTGAAACACTACCTTGGTGAGCCCAAAATGCTTTGTTTGAAACAGCTCTGTCTGAATGACCTTTGGAGAAGCCTGAGGCTTGAAGCCCAGGACAAGCTGCCCCCGGCAGACAAGAACATCAGAATTCCCCAGCAGCTGTGGGGCCAGGGGAGCTTCTGGATTCCTGGAAATACTGACAAATTTTCAATTCTGGCCAGTTTTGACCACAGCCAAATTTCAAAATTCCTGCAAACTAGAAGCCCTCGCTTTTAGCTACCTCAGGTCTGGATTTCTAGAGGCATAACAGAGGTTGCAATACTACCTATTCCTGTCAAGGCCAAGTACTGAAATAGTACAAGTCAGCCCTTCTCAGAATCGTGGCATTACTTTCAAATCATGACAGTTAAATTAAGACATGTTCTTTCTCCTTACCTCCCAGTTTGCAGACCTCTGACACGCCCATGATAATCTTTGCAATAACAGTGTGAAAACTTTTAACATTCACTTAAAAAATAAAGAAAAACTGAAATTCCTGTACAGTAGTTTTCTGATACTGGTTGGATTAGATGATCTCAGAGGTCTTTTCCAACCTTAATAATTCTATGATTCTATGATTATGGAGCAGACGGTGGGAAGGAACCCAGCTACAAGGAAATAAAGCACTGCAGAGCTCGCTCCGAGGGACACGGCCCTCAATAAGGGACCTCAGCAGAAGTAGGGAGAAGCCAGAGAAGTAGAGCCTTGGTTCCTCCCCAGAAAAAAGATGGAAAACCAAGAAAGGACTAGGGAAATTGTAGTCCAACTGAAGACAGACCGGGACTTTTCAAAGTTTTTCCCTTCCCTAGCAGGGTAAAGGGAAGGACTTTCCCAGAGGAAGTCAGGTTCTAGAAATCCCCAACCTGTCTGCAAATACCTAGTGCAGTAACCAAGCAACTTTTGCATGTTTTCCCAGAGTTTTGGAGTTATGAATACCCTCAGAAAACTGTCATTTCTTCTCCCACTTTATATGCAACAGGAGCATGCAACAGGAGCCCACAACTATGGGACTGCAAGTCATTTCATATAGTCCTAATGCTCAGACTTCCCAAGTGCTGCACTGTAGGGAGTTCTCTTTGTTCCAGGGATCTGCCACCAATCCAAAGGGATGCTTAAAAACACCACAGTGGGACACGTCTGTCAGAGAGCTGCTTCAGTGCTGTCACAAGGCTACATGGGTCCACCACCAGCTCTGGCACATCCAGGCAGCAGGTTTGCTGACTTGCCTCTGTGCTAATTTGTCCATCTGTCTGTCCAGGTGAGAAGATCCAGTGAAAAGCTGGAGTTTCACTGGAGCTGGAGCAGCAGCAACCCTGGGAGGCAGCACAATCGTAACTGTAAACCTCTGTCCCTCAGGTAGCCTGCGGCGTACTCTCTGCAGTCTTGGCTTAATTACAGCAATGTAACAGACTTTGTCCCCTGCAGTTAAATCTCTGGTCTCTGGCCTTGAAAGACCATTCAGAACATCATGGACAGCGTGTGTCGCTACACAGAGATAGTTAGACCCTGACAAGGCAGGTGGGAATCCTAGAAGCATCTTCATTTTAATTAGGAGTACCTTCCTTTAGCCTCACCTGTCTAGCTTTACTTATGGCAAGACCTATATTTGACTGTACCTATTAAAATAAATTGTCTCCCCTACAGCAGCGTTGTCTCCTCCCCACATACTGACAGGTAGCTTCAGTGGCAGGGGTGACTCTGATTATTTAGAAACTGGAAGCAGCGGCCCAAACAGTTCCTCTCCTGTGCAGAGAGAGCATGCAAACTGCTTCTTAGCCCACCTCTTGGAAATGCAACTCAGAAGCTGTAAGGACAAGAATAGGAAAGAGGGTACACACCCCCACCTAGCGGGAAAGGCACCGCTCTGGTTCCCTGGGGCAGGAGCCGCTTCAGCTCTGCAAACACACGCACCGACCCCCAGCACAGCTGTGCTTCTTGATTCTGAGGGGTAAAAAGAGCCATGATGCAATCCGAGGGCATTACTTTTAATCATTAAGCAGAAAGCACTTTAAGGAAAAGGCGGGTTAGGCCTACTACGTTACCAGTATTCCGTCCGCCTGGTATTAGACACACCTGCAAACACAATTCTTTTGCTTCATACCAGTGCAATGATTAACTTCTGCAAGGTCAATGCAACAGGCACGTGAAATGTTAGAACGGCATAGCAGCATTTTAAACCTAGTTTGCCACAAGAGAGAGAACTAAATTATTGACTGCAAAACAAAGCAAAGTAAGACTTCTGTAAATAAAGAGGTTTTAGTATGTCTGCGAGAGCCTACCAGCTCACAAGGTGAGCCACTGACTGTTTTCTGGAGACAGTCTGGGGTTTACTACCACTTTTTTTTTTTTTTTAGTACATGCTCTAGATAAAGGTGACATAAGTAATTGTGAGGTGGAAAGTAGCAGCTGGATGAAAAAAGCATCTTTTATCTATTTCTGCTTCTGACTGCTCAGTAAAGACATCTCCAGACCCCTTCTGTTTCAAGAAGTTGATGGTTGAGTCCCCACCCCTGGAGGTATTTAAAAGACGCCTAGACATGGTGCTTAGGGACCTGGTTTAGCGGTGGACTTGGCCGTGCTAGGTTTACGGTTGGACTCGATGATCTTAAAGGTGTTTTCCAACCTAAATGAATCTACGGTTCCATGAAGTGCAGGACGAAGGCGCCACCCTCCGGGCTTGCTGGGACCGGCCACCACATCAGCCCCACGACCCACCACAGAGGGACAGCGCAAAGACTGCAAGAGCTCGGTTTGGCTGGCCTTCAATTACTTTAATCTTTTCTAGTACAGAATGAGACACACATGCTTTGCAATTCATATTAGCCTTCAAATGTCTTTTACAGGTCAGCAAAAAATCACAAATGTGCACTTGCATTTTGCAGCAGCGTAAAACCTTTGAGACCTGATTGCATCTGTTTCTGAAAAGAAGCTCAGCCCCTGAAATCTGCTTGCAGCCTGCAAGCCAAAGTCTCTAACTGCAGCAGCTTTGCCACTGGTAAGTATTTCTTATGGGATCACGCTGGTGCACTTTGTTCTTCCGACTCATAATACATAACCATTTCCAAGAGGATTTGGGTTAGGTACTGCACTAGGGTTTGGTTTTGGGTTAGGTAATGTTTCCCCTCCTGAAAACAGTTTGAAGTTCTTGTTTTAACATATTGCGGCCTACACACAAATTAACTGTGTATACATGCACAACGTCTTCGTAAGCAACGCAGTTAAGCAAGGACTGACAAAAGCTAGGCTCAGGGGGACTGTCAGGATGCAATTCTGCTGCAACTCTTCTGCTTGGCCCAGCTCAAGGACCAATTCAGCTAGCACTGAAGTTACAAAACTCATTGTTCCTGTCATGCTGATCAACTCTGCAAGTCATTTCACGCTCACTCATGAGAAAGACCCTGCACAGTTCAGGTTGGAAACAACTTCTCACACACAGCTACCATTTTTACCATTAGGAGCTCTAGGTAGAACAAACTGCGTTAGTAGTTTAGTTTTTGAGTAACGGGACTTAGACTTATCCGTTCAGACAGGGCAGGTGAGATCAGCTGCAATTATTTACCTTCCTGTTTCTCATTTCCACGTAGGGAGAGACACACCTGCCCACCGCCACGGCAACTTCTGTAATGCAAAGCGCTAGCTCAGAACCGCCACAGCAGTTCCACGTTGACCGTCTAGCACACAGTAGTAAGAGGTTTATGCACTTTCACTGCCCAGGCAGTTGAGAGCTGTGCTAGCAGACTTGCTAAATTACAGGTATGAACTTCAGTTCCTAGAACTGAAGAACCACCAGGACTTTTTCCAGATTTCACAGAAGTTCAGAGTTAAGACACTAACCAAGCCCTTCAAACTAACTAACTAACCTTCCTTCAAACCAACCACACAACCAACCTTTGTTTGGCCTTTGTAATTGTGCACCAGAACAGGCATTAAGTCACTTTCTTTGCATCAGCATTCCTACTATTTGCCTTCAACATTTAGTAAATTTTCATCTTCCTATTCCACAAACATTCTTGTTTGTATACAGCTTTGGACTTTCTACATTCAGACTTACAGACAGGATACAAGGCATCAGGACAAGTTCACCAGCTGACTGTAAGCAGGTTAAGCAGCCGCTCCGCTATATGGTATTTCACCGTATCATGTAGTCTTGAATAAGGAAAAAAAAAACAAACCCAAAATGACTCCGCTGTTCCCTTCATCTTCAGGCAGACTCCACGGTAAGCCCAACACGCCTCCTCTGTACTTTGAAGGTACCTCTGGAAAGTAAGGCGGCAAGGATTCTCCTCATAGCTGAAGTGCCTGTTCCTCCTCTACAAAAACGCCACTGCTTCACCCCCGCTCAACCCACCTTATCTGCTGGGTTTCAGTAAGCTGAAGTCTGACAACTTAAAAGCTAGGTATTGGCCTTTACTAATCCAGATACCAACCCAACTTGTTTAAATTCAGTTTTATATTTGTCTGTTCACAAGTTATGATAAATACTGTTCCTTTCTGCAATAATTATCAACAACAATCAACTCTGCAACTAACATTAAGTCCTTAAAAAGGATTTTCCTCCACAGTCTTGCAACAAATACTGGGGGCTACGTGATGTATTCTGCATTAATTTAAGCATTGTGACGTGCTTAAAAAGAAACACAGGAGGACAGAGGCTGGGAACATTAAGTTGGAAATACAGGTTTCAAAATAAACTCATCACTCCAGTAAGTAACTACAGCAAAGATTTAGTTTTGAATTGCCACCTAGAAAGTATAATTCTTCCTGCCAGAAGCTTCTGTCGGGGAAAAAATCTATGTGATGCTAGCATTTACTCATGGAGACCCAGGCTTCCTCTCCAAGAAGAAAAGCTGAGCATAGTTTGAGACAGCAAGAATAGCGACCCTTCAGTAGGCTTTTTTTTTTTTTTTAATTCAGGTCAAAAGCTGCCAGACTGACTACCAATAAACTTACTTTACTTCATCGCTGCTGTCAAACCCAAAACACACCGACAATTTCTTGTACTTTTCAAGACCTTTTGGGTATGCTCCTTTACACCAGACAGTACTTTGTTCCCGCCTCAAGCATTAACTTTAACTTGTTATAGCTGCTTCAGGAACACAGCTACACTGACACAATTCATACTTGATATATGCACATAATCAGTCTCCTAAGTTAAAGGATGTTTTAGGATATACTCAAACAGCTAGTATGGAATGCTGTCACTCAGTTCCTGTATGAACAATTCAGCCTGACCCAGTGCTGTCATCTCTTGCCCAGGGTAACGCTTCAAAAGCTAGTGCATCAGTGCAATACATGAAGATCTCACTTAAGAGATCCAGGAAAAGGTAGGGATGACTGAAGACAGTCCAAGTCAGGCAGGCACAGCCATGCCTATTCCCCCTTTCACCTACCTTTTTGATCTGTAAGAAAGTTCCATACCCTGTAATACAACAAATTACAAAAGGCATTTCTCTTCTCTGACCATTTTCAAATCAAGGCAGTAACTGGACCAGCTGTTACTAAAAATGAGTCTCTTACAGACAGTTACAGAAGATTCTTCTTTTGAGTTTTATTTGTTTATAGCAACATGAAGTACATGTTTCCACTTAGGTATTTTAGTGCAACAAGGAAATCTATTACCTCAATAACCTTCAACAACGTGATCTATGTTTCTATATGCAATGGAAAAGATTATTTAAAGTGTCTCCCTTTATTGCACAACAGTTTAAAGCTCCAAAAATCTAAGTAAATAGCTCTCACAGAATTAAACAAGCAGACACTTTGCTTGATCATGAAATGCTTTTGTTGGATGAGCTAAGTGTTTTCTGCAGTAGAGCAATTAATTTGTAAGCCACAGGCACTACTACAAGAGTGGTATCAGAGTAGAGGTGGTGACATCTTAGTAGTCTGTGCAAGAATGCCACTACTTTTTGCAAGTTGCGTATCTTGAAGACACATTCTCCCAGTTGATCACATTCCAGATAGCTTTCAAATAATCAGGTCGAACATTTTTATACTGAAGATAATAAGCATGTTCCCATACATCGATTCCTAGCAAAGGAATGAGACCTGTAAGAAAAGAAAAAAGAGGATAAATTTTGTGATAAATATGTGAAAACACGCTTTGCATGTAAGGTCTTATATTGCATCCCGAAGTCGTACCCAATTTCTGAGTCTTTATCTGCAGGAAGACAATGAGCTCTCCAGCACATAGGTGCGTATTGCAAAATTTTACAGAATCGTTTGCTCTCCACACACACACATATTGCATAAACCAAAAGAGCTGATTAAGATAAGCACCTATGAGTACTCTAGAACTGCCCTGAAGACATAACTGAAACGAGATAAAGTGCTTTTTGAAAGGTTTACATCTTTTGCACAGTCATGCAAGCATTTTCATGGAAAATTACACCACAAAAGAGTCTCTTGCCATGCCAGTTTGCTTCCAATATTTTAATCACAAGTTATTAATTGTCTAATTACTTTCCTTGCTTTTGTGCTAAAATATCCTTTTCACTGAATTTTTAATGGGGGGTTTTCATGGGGGAGAGTGGTGAAATTTACCCACATTATGCTGTAGGTCCCTATAATAAAATTACTCTTTTTTTTTTTTTCCCTACTGATAAGCAATACACAGACTGTTGACAACACATGAAATTCCTTGCCATTCTCTATGAATTCTACAGAGTGTGTTTTAAAGATATCTGCAATAGGATTTGCACAAACAGCCACTGTGGGCAGGATTCTCATTGGCCATGAGCTCTTCCCTCTGTCAAGGGCATCCAGCCTGCCATCATCACTGCCATGTCACTCCAAGCAACTAAAAATGTCTTCAGAAATTATTATGGCCGGTATTAGGCTGCCTGCCTAGCTGTAAGATTTATCCGCATCCAAGGCTTATCTTAATTGACACCCATTACTCTCTACCAATATTAAGGAAGCGGATTACAAGCCTTCCACTTTAAACCCAGCCTACACAGTAACAAGAGTACACCTTCCCCTCTCCTGTTGTCTGGCCTACACTGACAGTTCTGTGAATAGCCCCTCTGCCAGAGAAAACAATCTAAAGGCAAGAGGCTTAACCTTCCTCGATACAGCAAGCTACTCCGCTTACTCGAAAATAATTCAAAGGAGCCTAAGCTAAAACTGTTGTCTAAGAGAGAGCGCTTTCAGGATATACCCCATCTATTTCCCCTTTGACTAGACAGACTTTAAACCCTGCTGCTCTTCACAGTCTTTAAGTCCTGCTTTACAAATGCTGCTTTAGAAATTGCAACTCTTTTTCACTTTTGCTAGTAGTGATACTCGGTTTTCCGTCCCTATTTATCCAGCAACTTCTTCACAGCATTCTTCCACAAACCCCTTTTCAGATCTCACGCACTTGTCTATGAACTACAAAGAGAGAAGCAGACGGGAAGGAAAGAAACCTGACCTGTTGTTCCTTGCAAAGGGTCTTGATTTGCACAAGCTGCTATTTGTAGGCGCCCCTGCTCTTTGTTATAGCCAAGCCACCCCCAGCCTGATCCTTGAACACCAACTGATACGGCTGTCAGCTTCTCCTTGAAGTTTGCGAAGGAGCCAAAGTCACGCTTGATGGCTTCCATCAATTCTCCTTTAAAAAAAGCACAGAAAGATCACAGAACATCAGGTACTTAACATCTTTCAATTTCCAGATATCACCTGGAAATAAAAGGAAAGAGAAGCAGAAGCATTCGGGCTCTGTGGGAAGGACGTGTCTAGACAGACATTAATTAATTACTCATTAATTAACAGTTCTGACCCAACCTGCTTTAAGAGTGCAAGAAATTAAGACTAGAAAGAAATTAGTGCAATATTTAAACACGCTGTCCTCAAAGACACAGTCAGGGTGCTACAATGGGACACTCAGGCATTGACATTCTTGCCTAAAAGGAAAGAGAACGCCACAGAGGAGGACTAGGAAAGAAGGTAAAGAGCTATTTTGCGTATCTAGAAGGGCAACACTACGTGGCTGTGATTTGTCTTAATACAAAGAAATACTTGCACATCTTTGATATCAACATAATGAACCTACACCTAGTAAGACATATTTAACCACTTCCCTCAGATTTTAGATTTGCAACTGCTTCTACAGTTAAGAAGTCTATTTGATATGGATAAGTATTAGATTAGTATCTTCTTTATTATTCAGTTAAGCTAACCTGTGCTGGGGCAAAGGGAACAGAAACTAGAATTGTTTAGTGTAACAACACACTGTCAAACTACCTCCTTTCCCCTACACCCTAGCACACTTGTGGTCTTCAGATACTTGTTTGCTCAAAACCTGAAGGTATCTATGCTCCTCTCTAATTAGCTCTCTAACCAGCATGTGTAGGAATACTTCACACAGTGCAATGCTGGAGAATTCTTCATTCCTTCCACCTTCAGACAGATGGTCTTGAAAATCTCTTGGTGATAGCTGCAAGTGCATCTTAAGACAGGCTTTAGCAGGCTTCCTACAAAACCCTTGAAGTTGAAACCGAAAGATGACATTTTAGGCTTCCTGACTTTCACAGAAATTGGGAGACAAGAATCAAGGCTTTAAAGCATCTTTTCTGAGAATGTAATCTAAAAACAAGCTTGATCAGAAATGGACTGATACCAGAACTGTTTGTTGAAATTTCAGCTCTGAAGCTTCAAAACTTTATGCTCTAGTCTTAACTAGATCACCTTCAAAACATCTTTGTACTTCCATGGTAGACTCAAAAGTCACAAGCAGATGTCACCTATGAATGCTGAACCAGAGTACAAAGTACCTGAAGCCCACCAATTTACAGGCAGGTATATAAACCTCATTCAAAAACCCTCAAGTTTATCACAGCAGCTTTTGTGAGATCTGTATTACAGGGCCTTTATCTTTAATTGCAGGTCACTTGTAGATTACCACCCCTTTATCTTCCCAAAGGGGATTTCTTCCTTTAGGCTTTAACTGTTACGCTATCGCTATTTCAAATTGGAGCATAAATCCAGTCACAAGGTTGGGTGGTCTGCAGCACATTTCTTCCTGTTCCGTGAACTGACTACATATATGGGAACTTAATTAGCGTAGTTTTGGAAAACTATTTGCTTATATGAAGATGGAAAGAACAATATGTAGCAACAGCCAAGTATTTTGCAGCATATGCAATCAAATTTGGAAATTAAGAATACTTAGCACGGGGCTAGCTTTTTAAATTCTTGGCTTGCATCTGAAAAACGCTGAATTCCTCAGAACTGTGATAACTGTCATATAGACAGGCAAATTAACTCTGAAAAACAAAGATCCTTTAGACTCAGATCATCAGTTCTACTGGTCAATTAAAATTGACACAATAAACCATCGTAACAAGCACTAACCTTTAGGCTCTCCTCCTCCATTAGGAGAAAGGTTTGTCCAGAAGATGGTGTGATTGATATGACCCCCACCATTGAACTTCAGTGCAGGCTGAAGTGACACTTGAGTTGTCACATCACCTAAGGATGCAGAAGATAAAAATACATAGATAAATAAAAACATTATCACCACAGTAGTCAATAAGTTGCCACTAAGCCTCCATCGATCTGCAAAATCTTTCTATTTGTACTAGTCTATAACATGTCTAGGGAAAAGGTAGTGTTTATGACTGTTATCCATATTTTGGATAGTCACTGACATAAACTACATTAGACATTCTTTGACCTTTTCTTATCCTGTAATGATATGTGATCTGCCAATATTGCACCTATCAGGCAACCCTATTACACATATAAAATCTATTGCCATTCTACAGCAGAGTAAAGCATCTAGTAGAGCCAAAACATTGTAAGGACCCAGCACTTGTAAATTGCTCAGTACTACCACTACAAGACAAGAACATTGTTCACCCATTAGCTCACTGATTTGCAAACCAAGAATTTTTAAACTTCTTAAACAATTTACAGGACAGTTTGTGCTTCAGAGAAAGCTGGTATGTATAGTGAGCATGCACACCAATGAACTGTTCTTCCTCCTATTTTTTGTTTCGTTTTGGTGGGGTTTTTTGGAATGAGGTACTTGCAGGAAGAGATAGTGACCCAGATCATTTTAATCCGCATTACAGAAACCTACATCCGAAATCAAGATCAGACAGCCCTGTACTTCCTCCCTCTCCGCAAAATGTCATATTCCTTAAAGAATTCACTGGTGCCTTGTGCCTCTAAATGGTGTTGCATCACTTTAACGCAAGTGTTTTGAATGCTATTACGGCTTTTAAAAGAATTGAAACATTTCAAAGGTTTTTGAAGCTTCTTCCACCACTCCAATACAATCTCTAATAAGAAATCAGCAGGGGCAGCTGTTTCCCCCACTCACTTTCAGGAATGAGTGGTAAGTCTTCCTATAGCAATAAATGAGCCATCTTAACACAGACATGAAGGCAAGCTACAAAGCAGTAGCACACTTGTTATTAAGGTTTTAATACAGGATTCCAGGTTCTCAGCATCTCCTCAAACCCTTCAGAAACTACATCAGCCTTGGTAAGCTTCACATAAATAGAGTATCTAGATGAAGCTGTTCCAATATAACTCACAAATCCCCCCAAAAATACAGAATTCAATGCTTTGCTAAAGTAAATTACAGTAGCACTCAATCACACATGCATGGCTTTTTGTTTTCACTGGAAATGACCACTGTTATAGTAAAGAGTTTCCGTAAGATGCAGAAACTAATTTTTAAAAATAAGTTTGTCCCTACACCAACTCACTGTAACATGCAATACGTTTTTTGTTTTTTTTTCCATTCAGAAAAATACCTTTAAGTTAAAAAACAGTCTATGACTAATATGTGATCTCTGCATTTCCAGTCCTAATAACATCCAGAGCAACAAAACCAGAAGGGTACAGGACTGGAACAAAGCATCCAATGCACTTAGTACAAACACTATTTGTTGAATTCAGGTATCAAGTTAAGGATGAGACCACTCTTGCACCCAGTCAAATGGCATCTTGAGGACATTTTCCTTGAATTTTGCATGCCTTCATGACACTTTTAAGTTCATCCAGAGCATACAACATATCACAAGCCAGAATCCAAAAGTAACCCAGGATGTCTTTAATGCCTTTACCACTGTTTATTCCACCATTCCTTAGAGGAATCCATTCCCCAGAACCACCAGGCACCAGAAATGGCATTTGACCATTGACCTTAAAACACCGTATTTGTGGTGCTGTCAGATCAGTCCTGCTGAACTTTGCACTGGAAAAGACAACAGAAAAGAAGTAACTTGCCCTTAAGTTACAGCAAAAGCATCTTGGAATTTATTTGTATACAAAGTCCCTGGCCTTTGCTGTGGCTTACCACACTCAACACAGCCATAGAGGACAATTCAGTAAACGAAGACAGGCAGCTTAGAGGTGCTCCACAGACTAGTCAGCTCAGTTTGCTGAGGTACTTAATGCCTTCTTTGCCTCAGTCTTTAATAGCAAGACGAGTTCTCCCCAGGGTATCCACCCCCAGGAGCTGGAAGACAGGGATGGGGAGCAGGATAAAGCCCCCATAATCCAGGAGGAAGCAGTTAATGACCTGCTACGCCGCCTAGACACTCACTAGTCTATGGGGCCAGATGGGATCCAGCCAAAAGTACCAAGGGAGCTGGCGGAGGGGCTTGCCAAGCCACTCTCTGTCATTTAT
>VZTL01060976.1:85929-102310 GCA_013400535.1 Scopus umbretta
TCAGTTTTGGGCTCCTCACTACAAGAAGGACACTGAGGTGCTGGAGCGTGTCCAGAGAAGGGCAATGAAGCTGGTGAAGGGCCTGGAGAACAAGCCTTATGAGGAGTGGCTGAGGGAACTGAGGTTGTTTAGTTTGGAGAAGAGGAGGCTGAAGGGAGACCATATCACTCTCTACAATTTCCTGAAAGGAGGGTGTAGTGAGGAGGGTGTTGGTCTCTTCGCCCAAGTAACCAGCGATAGGACGAGGGGTAATGGCCTCGAGTTGCGCCAGGGGAGGTTTAGATTGGATATTAGGAAAAATTTATTTTCTGGAAGAGTGGTTGAGCATTGGAACAGGCTGCCCAGGGAAGTGGTGGTGTCACCATCCCTGGAGGTATTCAAAAAACGTGTAGATGTGGCACTGCAGGACATGGTTTAGTAGGCATGGTGGTGTTGGGTTGACAGTTGGACTAGGTGATCTCAAACGTCTTTTCCAACCTTTATGATTCAATGATTCTATGCTTCTAGAATAATCAAAGTTTTTAAGTATGGAAAAAGAATGACAATACTCATACACGCCACCTCATTTTCTCGGTACTGTCATTCTTTTTCCATACTTAAAAAGTAGGTTCAGACTTTGCCCTTTCCCAAATGCTGGTCTTAGAAGTCTTTCTAATGAGGGTCAAAATACCACACACAGTACACTGGGATAGCAATTAGGGGAAAAAAGAAAGCCAACCCAAAACACACACAGAGACAAATATCGCAAGCAAATATTTGTCTGATTTGATGTGCATGACCACCACCAGTACCTTATCCATTTGCAAAATAACGCCTGCAAAATCCTTAGGGAAAAATTAACCGCTACCTCTAGATACACCATTTCCAACAGTAAGAGGTAAAAGCCTATCAAAGGATAGTATTTTTAAAAACATCTCGAAGGATCCACAACACTGCAGATGTTTCTGCTAATGACAAATTCTGTCTCCACTGGTGGCTGAAGCTTTGGTCATTAAACAGCCTAAGTAACATCAGCAGCAGATCCACCGATTTTTTACAGTTCAGGTTCCCTCCTCAATTCTGTTTGCACTAAATACATTTCCAGAATACAACTTCCCTGGATCCACCACTGACAGGACTAAACAGCAGCCAATCTTGATTGCCTGATTCTTAATTGAATCTTAGTAGTTCATTAACTTAGACTGCACAAATTATTTTTAGGCTTACCCAGCACTTGAAAATCTCTAAACTTTCATAGGCAACCAACTTTCTCTATTCAAGCACACTAGCGTTTATCAAGGGCTACAGGGTTCAAGTTTACTTCGATATTGAGAACCCTCACTTTCATCCAAGCCCAAGCAGTTAAACTGCAATGTGAACCCGTCTGGCAACCAGACAGAAGTGAGCCTATAAAGTAATCACATCTTAGAGGTAAACTGATGCTCTTAAGAAAGATCATCACAACAAACTCAGAAAACATTCCACCTTCTTAAAAAGATATACGTGACTTTTCACACATTTTCATCAGTTTAACTGAAAGACTGAAAGATTTGAAAAAAGCATTTCATGTGTTTCAGTATTACCCAGCTAGAACAACTGTAAAGTTTTCACAGAAGTCAGTAAATTCAATTCGAGATCTTAACAAAAAATTCCATGATGACTTGCTGTATATTTTAGTGTCTCACACTGGCATGCAAGCTACATGACTCCTTACTCTGACCCACTGGCATAACTGACACCCAAATTCAGATCTCTTCACTGGGTGTTGTATACATTAACTGCACGTTTGTCTCACCCCCATTTGCAGGCGACTAAGATTACTTCACAAGAGTCAGCAGAGCATCTGATGTGATAACAATCAAGGTGCACAAATTTTACTTTACATAAGTTTGTTAGTAACCTTTCATTATGAAGTATTTGTTTACTAAAATGACTGCAATTTCTTACTGACTCAGCCTTTGGCTCAAGCTATTAATGTAAATATGGACTAAATCCACAACAATTTTCTTCTAGTTCTACAGTACTACAGAGAATAGAATTCATGCTTTTTAGTTACACCTAGCGTCCAATTATCAGCACCGCTGAAGCTTATAATGAAAGCTTTTCACTTTATTTTAAAAAAAAAAAAAGCTTGAGTTGGATAATCCAAAACTTTTAAAAGAAACTATTTCCCTGAAAAGAAGGGCTATCAGTTTTTTTTTTCCTCCTACATCATCTATGTCAACTAGCTTCCATCTTATCTATTGACTGTGGATATACAAACCTTTTGCCAGTGCCTCTTTGTATTTGTCCTCCACAACATTCAGGTTGTTCACGTAGGTGGCATGATGTTTGCTGTGGTGCAGCTGCATGATCTCTGCATTAATATGAGGTTCCAGAGCGCCATAGTCATACGGCAAGTCAGGAAGAGTGTGCTTTTGCCTAGAGACCAAGCATCCCAATGGTGCTATGATCTTGGCACTGCTTCTGGAAGAGAAAACCAGAAGGAAGTACTCTTATTCAGCACTTAGGCTTTACCACTGAAACCATGACTGTTATGATCAGCTGCCCTAAATACACAAGGTGGTATCTTCGACAAAGAAATCAAATTTCAATTTTTCTGGAGCTCAAAGCAAGCACGCTCTGTAGCTTCATTGTGGAGATTAATTCACATAAAGGTCACAGATCCAGGGCTTTGCAATGTAGGGCTGCCACTTCTCAAATCAAGCCCCCCAAGCCACTGCAAAGTCACATGCCTTCCCACACATGCAGGCAAGACAAAGGTGGGGAGAGGAAGGGAAAGCTAGCAGTAACACACTGATGTTCAAAGCTTCACCTTATTTTTATAGATTAAAAACAGAAGCCAAGATATCCCTGGGAAGTTTCTCTTCCTATGTCTCAAAAGGTCCCTGCATTGAAAAATAAAAAGGTTTTTCAAAACCCACAGTCGCTGGGTTCCCAGGATGGAACCTCTTTAGCATTAAATGTCTCCTGTGCCAACACACGTGCTTCACTGTCCCTATGGCGGGTACTGGAAAAGCCGCACGCTGCATGAGGGCAGGGCAGCTGTGATGTCCAGCACAGAAAACTAGGCAGGTTCTGGTTACCCTTCCCCATTTTAACACCTTGCACTTATCACAATACGTGACAGCAACCACAACAAAAGCAGAAACACCGGCCTGAGAGAAAGGTCAACTCCTGAGGCCCTTTTACGTTTCGCTGGTGACCTTGGCATAAACCAGGGACAAACTAACGGCAAAACCCTCGGGGCCGAGAAGAGAGGCCAAACGCCGCCACCCTGCCTAGCAAAGAGAAGAGGATTTGGCAGCACCGCGTCAAGCGACGAGAGCCCCTCGGCGGAGGGCGAGGGCAGGGCCTGGGAGGATGAAAGGACGAGCGGCAGCATCCCCTCCCCGGCCGCGCCGCTTCCCGGGTCGGCGCCGAGCCCTGCCGGGCAGCCGGCAGCAGCGCGACCTCCCTCCTCCCGAAATGGCGGGGAGCCGCTGAGGAGCAAGAAGGGGGTTACCCCACCACCTTGCTTGCTCCCCCTCCTCCCCACCGGCTGAGCTTCGCTCCCGTGGAAGGTGGGTTGGCATCGGGCCTGAGCCGCCCCAGCTGCTGGGGAGGAGGACTGGCCTGAGAGGAGCCGCTACCAAGCCGAAAATCGCCTGCCAGGAGCTTCTGCCTGTTGGGCACCAGAGAGGATACAGCAGCACAAGACAGCCCGTAGTAAGGTCTGAAAACCCGCCTTGGCAAAGAAAGGTTTCTGTTGGTTTATCGACAGGACCAGCGGCACTTACAAATACCTTTTCAGCTGTTTTGTCTGCCACTTACTCTTTTTGGTTCGTTTCCTTTCCTCGTTTTTGTGCGCATCTTGTTTCTCAACATCTGTTTTCCTCCTGGTAGCAATTCAACGGCCTTTAGTGCTGATAAAAATCCTCCATTCGGGTACCTTACTCCCCATCAGCTAAAATAATCGGTATAGTTAGTGCAGATGAGTTCAAAGACCCATTAAAAATCGGTTCTCCAGAAAGGTGAGAACTCTTCCCTCAGTTAGGAGGCACTCTGCAGACAAGACAAACATTAGGTAAAATTTGAGTTGTATGGAAATCATCTCTGCTACCACAAACCCCTCATTCTTTTGGGTTTTGTCTTTTTAAACAAACACATATATTCTAAGATCTTACAGAACCCACATTTATCAGACTATAAAAGTTACAGAAATGAAGTGGGGGTTAGGTCTGAACAACCTTCTCAAAAATAAATTACCTTATCTTGGAAATTGCCAAGAGATCCACACAGGGAATCTCAGCCTGCTGTGAGGCACAGTACAGTAGTGTGTGTCCGTCCCCCCGCTCCTTGAAGGACTCTACAAAACCATGTTAATTTACTTTCACCTATCAGCCAGCAGTACTCTCTGGAAACCTGAGCCGAGAAAATAACTGCTTTATCAATAAATACGATAAAAGGTGAATCGCTTGAAATCAACAGGAGGTTTGGAAACTAGATTTTCCCCCGAATGCTGAAAATCTACACAGCAAGATTTAGGCAGTACCTATTAAAGAGTATGTTATTTATTGGTGATCAATAAAATGTCATCTTCTGTTAAAATGAACCAACTACACCCAGGATTATTAGGTAATATAATATAAACATAGGCATTGGCAGCCAGGCAAGAACATGAATATTACTGGTTTTCTGGTTTTAGCATTTATCTATGTATTGTTGTACTGCAATTGACTAATGCTTTACAGTAAGCATTCCAAGAAAGAAGTTAATTACATGATGCATTTTATTAACTGGTGCAGTCACTCGTCTGCTTTCAGTTGGGGGGGGGGAACAGGGAACACCCCAAAAAACCAAAACACCTTAGCCTGCCTATTTAGAAGATACCTTCTAGGCAGAGAAAGTCCTTGTCTTACAATTGCATTCCTTCAACAAGTCAAGCTAACTTTAGTCTGAGGGTATAATTTGTATTTCTAATTTTTTTAGCTCTTTAAGCTTTAACTTTTTACTATTTAGAAACAAGGTACCACACACTCTTGAGAAAATTAAAATCATCTTTATATGAGGTTTTAAGACATGAATGTCCTACAGTAACTGACAGATTTAAGTAGCAAGCTGTCACTGCCTGAAAGCTATGCATTTTTTTAACTTTAGCACAATTAGTAGCAATTACTGTAACTCCAAATATATTTTACATTCTTCTAATTCCTTATACTAGGTGAAAAGATGGCTGCCATTTTCTTGGCATGAGTTGCTTTGTATTTGAGACTGCAATTTGAACCACAACCAACAGATTTCCCCACAAGGCTTCTTACCATCTGCATTATCAGATAAAGCCATTGTTGTCATTTATTATCAGCGTTTTAAGCTTTTTACAAATAATATGTTCTACTATGTACAGGATCCAGGAGGTACATATACATACACTATGGATAATCAAGCAATACAATACTAACACTAACTAAAGTATCACCAGCAACTACAGATCTAAATCACCATCAGGGATTTCTGTATTTGCATGCCAGATGCTGGTACTTTTTTGTATAGATACTTGTCACTTCCCTTTCATGCATTCAACTAATAGCTACTACTTTTCAGGCAAGGAGGGCTAAAGTAATATACAAAAACCAACTAGGTATCACCAATGGAATTTACGCTTCCAGCGACAACTGCTAAGTGGTTTTAATACATTTAAGTGAACCCTATGAAATTAAAATAGCAGCAGTACATGGGCTAGTATGTTTCCAACACAGATGACAACAGCTAGTAGTATTTTAATTACATCCATTTGTCTTGGACAATACTACTGCAGATACTACTCCTCATATAATATGCCACATAAAAAATGGTACCAGAGAAACCCTTTTATAATCTAGGGATTTATTGTAGTTGTGTAAAATTTGAAACAAATTCAAGCATGTCCTAGAATGTTGGAGAAATACTGCTTTCAAACAAGAGTCTCACTGTTTCCAGTGAGCTGCAAAGCTATAAGCTATTTACTATTGTTTCAGTGGCTACATACGAGATTCTATTAGTCATCTGGTAAATTACAGGATTCACAGGTAGGAAAAAAAAAAGTTGAAACTGGACTTTTATCTACCCAAAAATATACTGCTGGGTACTTTTATTTTCCCTTTGGACAGTGCTTAAAAGCCAGTGCTTTTTCGTCTCCTTGCTTACGTGCCACCATCACTAAACAAGTGGATAGAAAATAACCACCAGAGATTCAGGTTCTGAGAAATTCATAACTCATTGCTACTGAACAATAAAAGTAGGCTTAATTAAAGGTAATTTTTTCATTCTCTGCACCTGTTAAGTAGTCAGTTCCCTCAGGTAGGCATTTAAAAAACAGTATGAGTTACATCTGGTTTAAGAGCTAGATTACTAACTTCTTAAAGTTTTGTAGTTTAATATGTACATTTACCTGTTGGATATTTCTAGCGCTTTTTTTTCCCCGTCTTTATAAAAGCCAGGTTCCAACTCTAAGGTTTACTTTTATTAATGTTCTTTTCCTTTTTTTTTTTTTTCCTTCGTATATGCCAATAAGGACAAAACCCGTAGAATACACACTATCAGGCTGGCCTGAAATTAGTATGATAGTACACACCTGTAACTTCAGGTATCTGGCATAAGCTGCATCGGATAGGATTGTCACTGGAACAAATTCAATAAAAAAAGCAAATACTGTAAATACACTGCATACAAATAAGCCATGTAACCCAATGCAGACCAATGAGGAAATTACATTATTAAAAGTTTTTATTTAGGTTTGGTCAGTACAGGTAAGATAATATTGGAGTCACAGAGCAATATGCATAAACAGGATACAACAGTTCTTAAAAACTGAGTAACTATGCACACAATTCATAAACATTCGGTCACCTAAGGAGAAAATGCACAGATGTATTGGTGGGAAAAAATTGTAATTAACACTGAAACTACTACAGGACTCCTTCAGTAAGTCCATCTTTTAGTGATAAAACTACTGTACTGGGCAAACTTGGCAGTCATAAACCCACAGCTATTATGACAAATCTTGAAGGTGGTGTAAGTATAACAGTATGAGTAAGAATGCCCTTACACAGCACAGGTTCTAGATATACACAGATTTGTACAGACATCATTTATGTTATACTTTATGGAAATAATTTCCATTTCAACTTCACATTAACTCATATAAAAATAACTTGAGCTACACAAACGTCCTTTTAGCAACATTCAACGTAATTAACTGTTAAAATTTCCAAAGTGGCAGAGGTATTGAAGCAAAAAGAAACCCACAAAAAGGCAAAATTGTGACAAGTATGCACTAATTTAAACGGCTTCTGGACAGTATCCTCTCCCAATTTAAATGACACTGTATAAAAATGTTGCAGAAAAATGTTACAAAACTGAACCCTGCACATTTACACCAGAGTCCAAACCATTCTGGACATGACGGGAACCCACAGTTCTGTTACCTTTCATGCTCACTGTTTTCTCCTCTTGAGGATCATGATTGGAGTCTGTGTCATTTGAGTGGTGAGTGAGAGAGTTTTCACTGCCAGTGGGAGAGTCTACACTTTCATACCCAGTACTGAGTTGGTTTATGTAGCTACCACCTCCTCTACCAGTTCTATCTTCAGAGTGGTTGGACAGCTTATTACCATTCCCTGGAGAAGCCGGGAAGTCATCTTCCGTGCCGCTACCCTCCCTATAAAATCCAGGCCCAGACGTCCGCTGATGGGAGGAGCTACCATTGCTTGGTCCGTTTGCCAGACGGCTGCAGTCTTTACCCACAGCCTCTCCCTGGTCTGTAGGCTCAGAAGATGGAGTCCTGCTGGTACCTGGGTTGGAGGCCTGGGACTGCTGCTGCTGGTACTGCGCCAACTGCTGGCGAGTCTCCTTCAACTGCTGCTGAAGAACTAGAATGGTACTCTGCATACCCTCTACCTCCTCATCAAGCTGGATGATGAAGTCATTCAATTCTATATAAAGAAAACACATTTGTTGCAAATACTTAATAGCCCGTACATAGCTTGAATCTCAAGACAAGAAAATTAAAATCCTGTGACTCAACATTTTATGATGGAATTTTTCAACATACTATTTTCAGTCATCAGGTATGCACTGGGTTTGACACTCTGCCTCTGAAGGAGGAAATGCTGAACTGTCATCTACATACTTAAATATTCCGAGTAGCAGTATAAGAAGTTAATTTCTGGGCAAGAAAGGAGGGTATGTGAAAAACAGCTCAATTCCAACAATTAATATTTTGCAAGTAGATCCTCATGTATCTACTTTTACTCAAGTATTTCTACTAAGGTTTTATACTGTGAAAGCAACCATGAACCACATCTGCATATAACAGATCTGAAGAATTACAAAAGCCTGTTCAGTGACAAAAAAATATATATATATATCTTAGTAATATTTCAAGGAAATTTCAGCTCTTACTGCTCTTAATCCTTTAAATCTCACATAACAGGACAGTGCAAGACAGACTTTCTTACCAACAAACTGTTAACTAATTCCACAGGGTGTTTTATTACTATGTACCAAGAAAAAGGATTTTACAATTGTGTTTGGATTGTGTTTTGGAGCAGAACAATTTGACCTGTAAACAGTAAAAGAAACACTGAATCCCTTAGCCTTCAATTCAACTGCATTACTGCTATGACAGAGCAGATAAAATACAAACTGCTTATTATGGTAAAAATTCATAAAATTAAAGTGTTCTTGCTGCTTTGGAAAAAAATAATTAGAAAAACTGCTATTGCAGGTTTATTATAGTCTTTGTTCATATGGGGGGAAAAAAGCAATAGGGGCTAAGAACACATCTCAGTTCTGGAGCTTATTTTACTGGATTCAAGAGCAGAATTCTTTAAAGAATGTCCATGCTTGCTTCAATTATGAACTTGATATTAGATGAAGTACATTATCTGACTAGTAGTTAAGAAGCAAAAGGGTAAGTATTCCAACAACATGTCATTACAGAAAGAATAATTTACCTTAAGAGTCCTAGTTATTATATATTATTTTATATTGCTACTTTCTCAAAAATATGATCCTATGTCTGGGGCAGGGGGGTTGGGGTGAACTCTATCCTTAAAAATATGGGGTATGTCAGGCTTAGATAATGCCAGATCAAGTCTATGCTATCTTAAAGACTTCAGTTGTAAAACAAAAATATATCTAGGCTTACATGTCTAAATAGCTCATATCCCAAGACTCACTGTAATAATCAGATAACCTACCCTAACACTCTACCAAAAAGACACTGATTCTATGCAGAACTCTCAACTGGAAGTTTTTTAAAATTGCATTTTCCCCCTCCATTTAAATTACTCAAGAGGTCAGAGTTTATAGGTTATTTCAATTTATGTTTACGGTGCCGTAAGATTTGGACTGTGAACACAATTATGAAGTATTTTTGTTCATCTGAGTTACCTAAGCAAAAAAAAAATCCCAAACCTTTTTTTATTATTCTTAGGTAGTGTTAAAAAGTTGTTGATTTTTTAAAAATAATTTCAAAATGAGTCAGAGTTAGCAAGAAGCATTCTGTTCTCAGTCCATGCTTAGCTTCATGCAATGTTAACAGTCTTCATCTTACCAATTCACCAAGATGTGCAGTCTAAACATACCCTATTAAATAGCAAGACCTATAGCATAAAATCCGGCAATTTCAAATTCACACGCTGCATTACTGGAGTTCCAAATCCCACCAGTCCCCCAAAGCTAAGTTTGGGGGGGGGGGTTTGGTGATTTTTTGTTTTGGTTTGGGTTTTGGTTAAATTAAGACTACCAGTGAAGACATTGTCATATTTTACTCGATACTGCCCTTTCATTCTGGCAAAGACTGTTTTACAGTATGTACATCATCTGTTTTACAGTATGTATATCATCAGGAAATTAAACTAGCCGAAGTGCAAGGCAACTTCCATTGTCTTAAAGAAATCCCTTACCATCCTGACTGCTTTTAAGTTCCTCACTATATTTCTTCTGTAAAGCCAACTCTGCCTCAAGCTGTGCAATACGTCCTTGGGACAGCTGCCTTCCAAGCTCTTGATTCTCCTGGATAAGCATTCGACACTTCGCCATTAACTTTTTGCCTGTTTGGCTGCAAAGGAAAGAGCCATCTATCACAAAATGAATACAAAACCTTCAGTAATCTTCCTCAATCACAATTACAGACAAAAAGGAGATGCAATTTCTGCATGTCACAATTCAAGGAACATTATGCCTCAACATAATTGTCATAGCAGAAAGTCTCCCTATAGTTACCACGTGCTGTTCCAATGCCAGTTGGTCTTCTGTCGCTGTCCCATAAAGTGGAAGGCAAGTTTTATTACTGCAAATACGAATAAGCATATTGTTCTTTTTTTGATACCAACATCTGGATTATCAGTATGCACAATCTTGCATGTGCTAATTCTCAATGGAGTTAAATATTTGATTAAAGATGTGCCATGTAATTCAAAAGATCAAGTACTCCGTAAAAATTACACATGTAAACGGAATTATAAACAAAAACCTTCACTTACTGTGCTAGTAAAATTCAGTAATTAAATTTGGGTGAAGAGAAGAAAGTTACTTGGGGGAAAACATAAAACCCCATGTTCATTTTTCATAATGACATCCATTTTTCTTTAAGAGGTTTAGACATGCTTTTGAACGCTGTCCAGGTACTCTTGTTTAAAACATTACATGTCTCTCTTCCATCTCAGTTTATGTATTTGACAGTAATGTACACAGTCTGTTTCATTATTTCTGTGGTCAGCTTTTCCTAAGCACATATTGCAGGGTGAGAAAGTAAAACGTAGTTAAAAGTCGGCAAGAAGTTCAGGAAGGACTATATTATTAATCTACTTCCTTTAGAGTGACAGACTTCAGATCATGAGTAATGATCATTAGGATGTCCAGTTTCTGAAAGAGCTGGGAAAAAAGCTATTTTAAACTGAAAAGATCTTCTTTACTAAATGGGTACTATCACACATCTTTAATCTTCACGATAAAAATTGCATTGTGAAGCATTATAGGAAGTAGTATGCAAATTAATATATAGGCAATACAGCTGACTCCATAAAAGAGGAAAATTCAAGTCCTTTAAGACTCTTGGTCTGCCAAAGTCAGGATAGCATCCACAAACAGTTCTCCTTTTAATAGGCTCAGCAACTTAATGAAGCTGTCCTCTTTTCTACAGAAGTGTAAGCTCTGCCAAAAAGAAAAGAAAAAAAAAAACAAACCCCAAACTCAAACAGGTTTATTGTGAATTCTATGGCAGGACTTGCATTACTTTTCAAGACCAAGACGGTCACTTAATTTTTTGTTTGCTTTTAAACAAGTGACAAAGACTGAAAGAAATTTTGAGGATTAAAAAGTAGAACAGGAAATTTCTGCTACAATTCACAGCCACGGTTCTCTCCTGCAACCAAAATACCCAACCAAAATAATTTAAAATAGTAATTTCCTTAACTACCTTTTAAGCATTCAAGCCTTAGACAACTTGTAAGTTCTGCCAACTCTGCCCCATTTAACATTTCCCAAATCTTTCAGATGGGCTGCTCCAGAAGGAATCTGGCTGTGTAAAGTCCTGGAAGCCTGAAACTCTGCTAAAGGCAGCGACCTGTTTTCTTTCTTGACGTGATGTCCAATGCCAGGTCCTTGAAGTTTAAATTGTGCTGACCTAATACAGTCCAAGTCACACACTTAAGATGCAAGTTTCCTTAGAGATGTTCATTCTGTGTAAAGCAGGACCACTTTGGAGATAACCAATGTGACATATCCCAAAAGTTATTAGGCAGACATGCAATGATTTTTAGCCATTTGCAAATTCCTGTTACTGTATTCATCATCACTACAAGTTGAAGAAGTTCACAGTGCTTAAGTCATTTAATGCTTTTCTCTTCACAAAACAACGTCAACTGTAGAATTGGCAAGTACCAGTTACCTTGGAATTGGGACAATTTTAGAATCCCATTAATTTCTTCATGTTAACTCCTGCCAAAATGTGAAGTATTTATTACCTGTATAGAAATTTGCATAGTTACCTATAATGCTATTTCTTCCCATCAAAGTTTTTCCAGATGTTCTGAACTAGTGTGGCACCAAGCAACCTCCCCTTGCAATTTACAAAAGAGACAAACACATGCAAGAATATAAAATCCAGTAACTATAAAATAACTCCTATTAACTGTAAAACTAAGTTTGGCATTGTTTTCACACATCCTCCTGAACATACATGCGACAAAACCTGTAAGAATATAAGTGGTTAAATTTCATAAGACTAGTGTTTGTTGTACTAGGCTTACTGCAAGTGACATTTCTACCTATTTTTAATCTAAGTGTATATTCCATGTTTAATCATGGTTGAAATGCCTTAGCATAGCCATTCCTTTGAATACATGGCCTTTTATTTCTCCATCCAGGCATCAGCAGTCATTATGCTGTACACCCTTATCTATGGCTAAGGCCCAGAACTAATACCGCTTAGGGTTGCAGTTAACATGTTACCCTAAGAACACCAGTTAGGGATCTGAATAGGAGCATCATCTCTTTCAAAACTAGGTCAGATGCCTTGAAAGAAGAGTAGCTGCATACAAGGATGGACAATTAAAGCAATTAAAGGGGGCGGGGGGGTGCAAAGAGAATGAAAAATCCTATAAATGCTTTACATGAGTCACCATTTCTTCACCTTTCCGGAAATAAAAAGTCAGTAAAATCTTAACCCAGCTAATGAAGACAGCCTCAATTATCTTCCAGGAAATAACTCTAATTTTCTGTACTCCAGCTACTGCATATATGAATTATGCACATTCACACCACTGACTTAAGTTATATGATGCATATTAGGCACGTTGTAGCTACAGAAATAACAAAATTGTCTTTCGATACTTTTGCTTAAAAGTAAGTGGTACGTTACTTGTCTCTCCTCTGTTGTACACACGCATTTAGAGCCTGAGGACTTAAGAAAACAACCAGCCTATATCCAAACGTATTAAATAATTTTCTGAACTCCAAGTTAAACAAGCAATCTGTACGGCAGGTCTCTATCTGCACATTATAGTGAGCTTTACAAATGGCTTGGTAACATGTTAACAATTTATTAATGCAAATCTTACCTCTGTTTTGATGCTAGATCATTAAAATCTTAGATACTGCTATAGCAAAATCATTCCAGATGTATCACTTTTTAAAAGGTAAAGTTTTTCTGTAGGTTTTTCTTTTGCTGTTAAGTCATTACTCATGCAAAAAAAATAAACCTGCATTAAGTATGCTACTTTTCGATCCCGTATCATCTGAAGCACAAACAGTTAAGATACTTCCAGGTTAAAAATACGTAATGCCATCTTAATAAAAGTCATCAAAACAGTTAGAATACATCACCTTCTGTGACAGCTGGATGTCTTTTTTTTTTAATTTATAACTGAATTTTCTAGGATCAGACTGAGTCATAAAATGTTGCCCAACTGTTTCGAAAAATCAAAAGCTCAGATTACTAAATAGAACTCAGTTAGCTAAGGAAAAAAATAAACACACAAATGCTACACCAAATCTGCATTTCGCTTTACACACCTCAGACATGCACTCCCAACTGTCCCAGATCGCTACTCTTACAAGTAACTTGGGACAACAGAACAGAGGCATCAATAGAGTAGCAAAGGCTCCTTCACTGATTCCACCAAGGAAAATGCATGCATTTTTTTTGGTTTGTTAAAATACTGACTTTGTTTTCAGAGAACGAGACAATGCAGAAATAACAACCTGTTCAATTCTCGTTCATCCCAGGAGTTTCACAATACAACAGTATAACCAGCAGTGTTCCTTGAACTATATATTACAACTATTTCAAGGCACATTTTATATAGAAGTGCAATACAAAAAAAACAGGTGTACAAAGGAATAAAAACACCCCACCAACACTGAAGACAGGTGCCATTGTGTGCCTTCTGTATTGAGCATTTGAGATCAGTTCTTAGTATAAAGATCGAAAAATTCTCATTTCTGCATGAAAACATGCAGTGAAATACTCATCACAACCAGTTTTTCTTATACATGCTAGTTGTGATCAAATATATATTGCTTCCAACAATTTTAAACCTGCAATTAGATAGAACGTACACTTTCGTACAGTCCTAATTTTGAGGCGTCCACAGTATTACCAACCATCCAGAAAACAGTTCATTATTTAGCAACATTGACTTAAGGCTCCGTCAAGTGCTAGAGCCCAAAGGCTAAACAGTCAAATGTGTACACTACCACTGTTGTGATATCAAATAGCGCTCTCATGGCTATTCAAAACTGGTTAGCAAGTAAACTTTTTAACGCAAAATTCACCTCATCGAGTTTTGACCCAGCAGTTCAGTGAACAAGCAGGAAGTCCACAGTCTTATTGCAAAACTGACTTACAGTGTCTCTAAGTCACTAGGCTCAAGGTTAAGAGCGAAGCATATTCCACTTCTACATTTTACGGGAATTTTACATGTTCAATTCATGATTTATAATCGCTAGGTTCTCTCTCCTCCAAACTGTCTGTAGACACAGTGTGCCACAGACTTAAGACTTCTGTTTCTCCCTCTATTTTCTTCAAATAGAACAATTTTGCAAATGTCTACATGTTCTAGAAAAGATTTTTTTTCGAAGATGGCCATTTCTTCAGAATAGTCCGACGCCGTCAGGCCTCTGAAGCAAAGGGGGAGAAAAAAGCTGAAACACAAGGTTCATCTGATAAGTTTTACATTAAGCATTACAAGCTGGACAGTATAAGAATGTGGCTTTTGCCTCAAAACGTCTGAGTCTTGGTGTGGAAACGAGTACTTGGCTGTCCCACCATAGCATTCTCGTAGTGGGACTGTCAGGGAAGTCTTGACTGGGGAGTATTTGTTTTGTTTACCTATCAGGCGTAAATTTCCAGGCACTCAGTTCATTTTGGGCTTGTTCCAGTTTGTCTTTAGTCTGTTCCAGTTCACCTTTCATTTTTAGGAAAAACAAGTTGATGGCTGGGTCCACCATTGTTGATCGCAGTTGGGCAACACTAGGCTGCTGGACTTGCTTGAGGTACTGAATCTGATTCTGCATAAAATAAGAAAAAAAGACTGTTATTTATACAATATTAAATAAAATCTTAAAGCAATTTACATACAAGTAGTTATTCCAAAGATAACATCAAGGAAGCTTGCCTTCTTTCAACACTGTAACCTGAAAAAGGCAGGATAAATATCACTTCTGTCCACCTGCACCCTACCAATGTGCATATTCACCCAATCCCCCATCCCACTACCTGCCAAGCTTAAACTTTCAAGGCCATTCTCCCCTACCCCCCTCTTCCAACTGTTTTTGACATGTCAGTTTACACTTTGCCAAAGCAAGTGTTTGGAGCATTATAGTTCTCCCTTTCTTTTATATCTGCCTGCANTTTATTATGCTCCCTGTATCACACACATTTCTTCATCAATAGAAGAGATGAACAAAGTTACATGAGATTAAAGAAGAAAAATTAACTGAATGTCATGAGCTTTGCCTCCTGCTGCACACACAATCTTGCAACCAGACTTGACAGTGAGGCACCTCCAGCAAAACTGAGGGAAAGAGAATCTCCCTTCACACTTTGCTTTACTTGGGACAAGCAGCACAGTCAAAAAACACTGTCAGTTTAACAATTTTCCTGTACATACAGTTGATCTGTTACAGGGTCTTTACACAGCAATGGTGAAGAGAAATCTAAGTACAGACATTTAATTTACCTTAAAAATGTGCAGTAGTAACCTCAGTCACTTCTTGATTGAGGACAACATATGTTTTAATTTACATATCGTCAAGCAGCAACAATTCTTAGATTTTATTTCAACTGAGTTCAAAGTTATTGAAATAACTGAAATATTTCCACTGACTTCACATTAATTTAATATTACCAAAATAAAAATATTTAGCTACTTCAAAAAAAAATTGAGATAACCATATTTTAAGTTTTAAATAGACAAACTTTTATGCGTCCAGAAAGAAATATAAAGGGAATAAAGTACTGCATAAAAATATGTTCAAGAAATAAAGGACTCAAGAACCCACCTACATACATTACTTAGAAATAGGAAGTCCAAATTAAGATTATCCTAACATTTCTTGAATGGTGTTTTACCTCCACAGGTCCTTTGCCTCTCTGAATGCGCAAAATGTTGCTCACTCAATAAAGATCTATTTAATTTTTTGTTATTGACTTATCTTTTCCATCCACTCAACTTTCTGATGCTTGCACTACTGCAAGTATTTAAACAACCTGTCAATTCTTTGTGAGGGCTAGCACTAGTGGAGAGTGAAGCAGCTAGTTTAACAGATGTCTGCACACATACAGACTCTCCAGCTGACATATTCCAGGAATATAATTATGCTACATCAACATGGTTCTCAATCTATTTTTAGGCAGGCATCATTGAGGGGAAAA
>VZTL01060979.1:195-21492 GCA_013400535.1 Scopus umbretta
TTATGAACACTTGACAATTTGATCATAATGGGAAACCAAATAAAGCTCTGCCTCCCAATCACATTTCCCAACATCAAGCACACTCAGAAAGTGCAAATTCGCTTGTATAGCGTGTCCAGAAAGAGTGACAGGAGGAGGACTGCAGCTGTATGAGCCTTTGCATTGCTCTATGTGCTCTGCGAAGAGGGGCCAATCCACTTATATCCTATATGTGCTTATCCTCAAGTTGTCTGGTTGGATGCCTGACACAAGCACATGAAATTGGGAAATTAACCTGAAGCAAACAATCACCAAAGTGATCCAATATCCTTCAGAGCCCCATGAAAGGCCCTATGGTGTGGATGAAACTTGACTGAGCTAATTCTTTAAACACTGATCAAACACATTACAAACTGCAGCCTCTTTTACTTTGTGTGCTACCTCTTCCAACTTAGCAATGAATTTGTCTCTGGGTTGGTCCATAATCCCTAATAAGGGAACAATATGGAGATGAATATCTAAAATACTTAGAGATGTTTACATTACATTATTAAAAAAACAAACAAATAACCATTCTCTCTGGGTTTTTAGAAGTTTTCAACCATTTAAGGTTCTAACTATATCTCAGTAATACATTTTTTAAGTAAAGTGATATTATTGTTCATCCACAGGGTGCTCTATGGCCCTGTATGAGAACAGTAAAAGGAACTCATGATCACAGTTCTACACAAGAACAGTTCTTCATAGATGTGCAATTATTATCTGATGGTCAGAAGATCCACACTGGAATTGCTTGCATATGCTGTCAGGCCCATCTTCAAGTCTCTTCTCATATTTTATCTGATCCAATACTTCACACAGTCTGAAAAGTATCAAATAGCAGAAGAAACATTCTTGAGATCAATTCATACAAGTTAAAGCAACATTCAGAGAAAAAGAATCAGCAAATATTAATAATAACTTAATGGGAGACTACAGTCTGTTCTATAAGAAGAGAAAGCAGCTAAATACACTGAATAAATAATTCTGTGAAAATTACTCACTCAAGTCTAGCACAAATAGTAAATTTTACAAGTCCACAAAACTGAAGAATATCTTGTGCTTCTTTCACAGCGACTCCTTGCATTTGTAAAACTTGCTTGTCTGTCAAATTCTTTCTGCAAAAATGACAGTCGAAAGGGCTTATCATGTACAGCATCTGCTTTCAGATAATCCAACTGCACCATTCCAATCTGCTTTCCCACTGATTTAAATTAGGGAGGAATCAAGCACATAGTCATCACTGTGCTTATGACAGTGCTTTGCTGTGTCAGGAAGTATAAAGTGTCTGCAGGTATACTCTTTAATTATGAATTGATGTGCCATAAGTAAAATCACACCAACTGGCATTAGCTAACAGAGAGCTGCAAATTATTTTAATAGTTAGGCTGTGTTATATTAGCAAGTGCTCATGTGCCATCCAGAAGTCTGTTTTGCTGCCATCAGCAAAATAAGTATCATTATTTTGGTAAAGCTATGTAAGTAATTTTGTCTAACCAGAGCGAGTAAGGGAAGGTGGAGAATGGAAACCACTGACACTTTTTCTTCTAATATTTTAACAATCAGTCATATTCGATCAAATGGAACACATTATCTCAAAAAAAGCAGACAATAGCGTTCCTTAGATTGCTTGCCTCTGCCTAGAAGCAGTGTGAAAGTTATAAAAGTAATTTGTATCAACTCATTACTTATGTCACCCCATTTCGAGCCCATGTTAGATAAGTAGCAATAAGCTCTAGGTTACAGGATTCCACATTATAACCATTAGTACAAACTCTAACGGCACCCAGCTGTTGAAGATTACCCTAGACAGTTATTGAGATTTAGGAGGGGCAGCTTTCAACTGATTTAAGACAGATTCTGTAGACAATTTTATCATTTATTCTAGAACTGAGGTAAAAAGCTAATTTCATGAAAAGCGCTCGTGAATTATTTCCTTCCTATAGGTACCATAATGCTCCCAGTAGAACGCTCTTCTTGCTCTTTAATTCAAGGTAATGATGTTGCCGCATCTTCTGTTGGCACTTAAGATGCAGTTTAATGCCACATCGTCAGTCAAAACTTCTGTGTGATTTCCAAAGGCATTAAATTACCTGAAAAAACTGAGCTGAGAAACGAACAGCTTTGATGTATTAGAACTCTTTCTGGGCTTTTTAAGGCACTTCCCCCTCACCCCCACCCTCAGGATTGTGGGATGAAGACTTTCTTACCATGTGAAAAAAATCTGTTTGCATGAATGTCTGCTCTGAGTTTCATAAGAGGTATGGGTATGAAACCATTTTATTGTGCTCCTCTATAGTGACTTACATGGAATAACTCTTACAGGTGTCTCTGACATCTGTTTTTCACATATTTTTTCACTTATTTGTAATCAGTGACTGACAAAATGGTATATTTACACCCTTCTTCAATAAAGTATCTGGTATAAGAAACCTCATCTACTGTATATTCAATGGTTGTGTTTCCCTGTAGATCATATCTGAGATTCCTAGATCAGCTTTTTTTCCTTTCTTCTTACAATGGATGGGAATTGGTAATAGTATTTCTTGGATCTGCAGGGGCAGATCAAAGTGAATACTCACTCATTTTCATTTCATTATAGCCCACCTTAAAATAATGATTAAAGCACCTGTAGAGATTAACACAGGTGTTCAGAGCTTTTTATAAGTGTTAAATAATAACGAGGTTTTATCAATCAATTTGTTTTCATATGTAGTCCTATATATAGTAGGAAAAAAACCTGAAAGTGTTGAGAGTGTTCTTTAAATTGAAGACCTTATGCAAGATAGAGCTAAATTGATACATATTTTTTTAATGGAAGGAGAACACTTACTTTAAGTTTTCTAGTATTTCCAAAACTTCAACAGCCAGTTTATCTATTTACTAGAGTATACACTTTAGCTAACACTTAACACTTGATTATATATCTTTTTCTTATACTGTATTACACAAAGCTCTAATAGCAGCATCAAATGTAACTCCATGCTTTGAGCAGAAATAAAGTGATAAAATAAGTACTAATTGTTATGGACTCATTTATGTCACTAATAAAGATGTAATTTATGCCAAAATTTAAAGGATTCTTGATGCTGAACATAGCTGTAATGTAGTGCCTTTGTCTTTGGGTCAACCCCCCAAAAAAAGCAATACAGAATTACAGTGCTGAAGTAGAAACACTGGGAAGAACCATGAAATAATATAGCTGCTCTGGGGAGAAGGCAGAGTCAATTGTAATATTCATTAAAGACTTCCCAGGTCAGCAGGCTTAGTGTATGAAAGATGAAGAGGAATTATAGGTTTCACTGTCCCTTCCAGGTGAGTGCATGATGTTCTTTTCTTCACCATGTTTAGATATGTCAACAGGAACAGACAACTGCACAGTTGTACAACAGAGTCATAAAAAAATTCTAATTTTTTTACTAACCTTGGTATTTATACTAAAACAATCTTTAGACCATCGCTAAACATCTGCATTTATCATTTTCTACTTGTTTCTTATTTGTGAGGAGAAAGCTGGAGGACTTATTGACTCACCTTTTCCAAAGCATTTGTTCCTGTCATAGATAAGCTTTTGGGTGAAGGAGGGGAGGTGGTGGGGAGAATTGCTTGCATGGTTTTTGTTTGTTCATTTGTTTGTTTCCAGCCACAGAATATTTGCTCGTGACATATTACATTGTTAGAATTTGCTGTGTTTATCAGGAACACACAGCCTAGTCAAATGAGTTTTCAGTCTGAAGAACGCTGGTGTGCAAATTCAGAGGAGCATAGACACTTATCAAGGCTGCTCTTTTGTTCATGGAGAATGTTAACAACGATGGTTCAGAGTTTACTGATAAACTCACTCAACATGCTAAGTTACAGGACAACATTGTGCACTTAACAATACAGCAAATGTTAGGAAAAGAATATTTTTGTACTCTGCAGGAGTAGTTCACAGTCTTAAAAAGTTGGAGACTTAAAAAGTTGGAGTCTTAAAAAGTTGGCAAAAATGTTACAGATGCAGGTCATTTCTGATTCCTACATTATTTAATCTTAAAACTTCATTAAAAAAATGTTTTAAAAATAAAAAGAAATACACAGAGTCCCCAGAAGAGAGAAAAGCTGGAGGAGACCACAGTCCAATCACAGCGCCTGCCTGGTTTTAAGTGTGCTCTGAGAGCAGGAGACGCCTACATGTAGGATGTTGAACTGGGCTGCATAGGGATTGCCCTGTTTTCTGCTCTGTTCAGGTGCTTGCTCAGCTATGGTTATGGTGACAAGATTACATGACAGCAAATCGTTTTCTACCATAAAATAAAGCTGACTAGCTGAAGGCATAAATGAAGAAACCATGGGATAGATAGATGTTACTGGTATTTTTCACTCTTTTGTTTTTTCCATTTCTCATGTTTTCTTTCTTCAAAGTGATTATTCTTGGAAAGTTGAAACTCAAGTGAAAATGTATTTTAACAACTCTGGCACATTCTAAACCCCTTGCAATCAAGGAGTTCATCTGAAAGGAGCAATATTTAAACAATGACAGAACACACAGATAGGGGCTATTCAGCTTTAGCAGCTGAGAAATGAATTTGTTCCTATGAATAATTATTTCTTCATCTATGAGACACTGTAGCATTTCTCTTAGCAGTCTTAATTAAAGTGTAAATTTAACAATATAAAAAGATAGTAAGAATTGTACCTGGGAAGAAGTTCTACAAGACAGGAAATTAATGGCTTATTTAAATTCATGTTGGCATATACATACATAGAGCTACAACTCCAAAAGAGCAAATGAAAGCTGACATGATTACAACATCAAGAGAAGAGAGAGCTGTATCTTGTTTTCATGGTTGCCCCCAAATGTATGCTTGTTATCATGGGGTTTTCAGAGTCTCTTCTGTTCCCTGTCCCCTCCAGTCAATGAGATAATGGTCGAGGGGTGGATAGAGTCACATTCCTGCTCTCCTCCTACTTCGTTCAATCAGCCAACATAACTGGCTACGTATATAAAGAGTGGTGAAGGGAGGCCGAGGAAACCCGGCACCATGTACCTACAGCAGTCAACCAATGCCAGCAAAGTGCTCTTTCATATCATTTCCCCTTAATCAAATATGTATCCTTTTATAGCCCTAAAAGAGTAAGTCCTAGTCTGAAACTCATGTCAGCTTTTGCTTCAGTAATAGATAGGTATAGGTATACTGACGCAAACTGTTTTAAGAACAAATGAAAAATGCGTGGCTCCTGTGAGAAAATTTATGATAAAATGAGAGTTATTTCACACACATAGCTTGTGTCTGTGTGGCACTGCTTACTGTGTCCTCAAAAGACTGAAGGTAAAATAATGAAATAAAAAGTAAAAACAATACATTGGATATATATTTATATATTCCTCTTAGAGCTGTAGATGTATTAAGTGATAGATAGGCTTCTACATTGTAAAAATATCTGACAGACAATCAATGGCAAAAGGGGACACAAAAATCATTAATAATAGGAGCTGAAGAGACATGTTCCAGCTCCTGTCAACCAAAAAGTCTGACCTCCTTGACTAATCATTTTAATTCATTGTATGAGAATACCCAGATAATAAAATTCACTAAAACCGAATGCAATTCCATTAGTTATTGTACTGAAAGGGTTAAGAAGCTGATGGCAATTAGCCTCATTGTGTATAATTTTCCTGTTTCATCTTCCTGCTGAAAACTGTGCCTTTTTGCTGAACAAGTTTTAAATGAGTGAATTAACGTGATTGCTCATTTCTGTCTAAATCACATTTACAACTTTCTAAGTGTGACCCTTAGTAGCATAATCAAAAATATGGCTTGTAAGCAATTTATGCATCTTAAAGAATGAACACCTCAAATTTTGCCTCATCAGCAATCTCTGTGTTCATAACTGTCTTAAGCTAAAAACATTAAGCAAAGGTAACAGTTGATACAAATTTTAGAGTGCACCACTAAATGCTTCAATATTTTGATTTAGGAAGATTAGCCTATATAAATAATGCATCAAGAATAGTTTAAGTATTTTGCACAGAAGACACCTTTCCCATCGTTTATTGTTCTTTGAGACACAGAACAGAAGCACTATGCTCGAGGACAGCAGTGGGGAGAAAGTTCCTGTCAATATATTTAAATAGCACAGGATAACTCAGAGTGAAAGCAACGTACCACTCAAACATTCTGGCAAGGCATATATTGGTCTTAACAGTAAATGAACCTTGCGAAGAACCTCAATTATTTATTTATAGACTTCCCAACATATGTCAATCAAAGTAAAGGACAACTGAAGAATGCTAACTCCAGGAGTTTTGGCAGGCAACATCTCTGTACTCCATAATCTTTTGATACGAAGAAATGCAGTGTAACTACAAAATCCAAGACCTACTTCCTGCCTATTAACATTTGCTACCAAATGTGCTTCCTATCTAAGAACTGAGAATTGACATTTTCACCTAATGGAAAAATGTTTAAATTCTAATTCAGACGCTCAGTTCAAAGAAACATGTCTGAACAAGAACTTATTTTGTCATGCAAGATTCAAAAATTCATAGTTCACAAATTTCAACACATAAGATAATCGAATGAATTAGGTACTAAAGTAGGAAAAGCTTAGAAAATGTCTTATGGCAAAAATGATCTTTATTTCTCCCTGTGGATTTAATCTTGCCATTTTTTAGTAACTTTTAAGCAGCTCTGGACACCTCCAGCTGTCATTGACTTCTTTGACTCCTGAGACTACAATATAATGGGGTATTAAGACACAAGTCAGTAATCTTTAGAAAAAAAATAATAAAAGTCAGTGAAAGTTAAAGTGAAATAGAAGAAAAAAAAATCAATCATCTGCCAAAATTGGGTAAGAGATGGTCAATGAAACTATTTCAGATCTGTTCTCCAGTTAGCTGGTTTCCCATCCTGAAAGTAGCATTGCTCATTTTTATCAGCAGAAAACAGCTCTCAGTTTTGTGTCTCTTCTGAAATCATATTATGGACAGTTGTGGTAGGAAAATGGAACAAAGCGGACGTGAAAAGTCAGAGGTATCAGGGATGACAGTATTCTCTGTTCTAATCACCCATATATTCCTTTGTTCTGGAAGTTAATGCTAAAAGCTTATAAGCCAAGCTTACTTCAGAGAGCAAAAATAGCAAAATATATTTATATTCAGAAACATGATATAGAACACTTTATATCCAATAAAAGGGGTGGCAGAATGCTGAGAAGTACTTTGAGGAAGTTTAGAAACTGAGAAACATTAGGATTCGTATGATGTATTTACCAGGAAATTGCCAAATATTTTCACATATGTTCTTAGTCATTATTCATATTTGACGTCCAGAGCCACCATCTATCTTTATTTTTTCTGAGAGGCTTTCAAAGTACAATGGCAAAAAATATGTATTTGCATTTCATCATGTGCAAACAATAAAACAGGGTTAGAACAAAGGTCCATGAGGCCCTGTGTCCTACATCTGACTGGCCAGAGTCGATGCTTAAAGAAGGTGTAAAAAAAGAAAGAAAACCACCAGTAATACTTATTTCAGAAAAGCTGCCCACCTTTCAGAAACCTGTGTGGTAGCACTTCTTTTGTATGTCATAGATGGTGATAATGCTTTCTTTTGTGAATTTGTTCAGGGTTTTTTTGAACCCATGTAAAGTTTTGGCATTCAAAATACATAGTGTAATTTAATGCTGCTCTGGTGTGAAGAAATACATTTGTTTTAAACAAACTGGTTGTTTTATAAGCCTGTTGTTTGCTTTAAACCTGTTCTTTCATTTGATGTGCTTAGTACTTGGACTGTGTTCACCTTACTGTCACTCTTTTTTTAACACTCATGTTTTAGAAACTTCTATCATTGATTGACTTTCTTTTTTCCAGGACGAAGAGCCTTAGTCCCAATAAGCAGTCCTTATGTGAATGCAGCTCCACGCTTTTATAACCCTTATAATTCCTTCTGTACACTTTTAACTTTCACTTTTCAAAATACAGGCTCCAGAGAGATGCCCAATATTCAAGTGTTGTTATCTCATGGGCATATATGGGGGAACTGTTGGATGGTTTCTGATTCAGTACCTATTCCTCAACTAACGTTCTTAAAATTCCCTTTGCTTCTGGCCATGGTTTCACAGAACTGCCAAAGATACTGCCATTTCACCTTGAACAGGAATAGATAATTTAGAGCTCACCACTATTTACAAACTTAAAACTACTTTTCAACAAGAATATTGTTTTGCATTTATCAATTTTGAATTTCAACTGCCATTTTATTGCCCTATCACTCAGTAATGGGACTCTTCACAATAAAACAACATCCTGTGTTTAGAATCTTAAGTACAGTCTGCAGAGCCTCATCTGTAGCTTTGCTGGTAACTTCCTCTCCACATCCGTCGTACAGCTCAGCTCTCAGACCACATTACTGTGTGACTCCAGTAGCAATCCCTCTCTGTCATGATAACTCATCATTTTCTACCACCTTTTTTTCTAATAACACACAGTTGCATGCAATCATCAAAGCAATCATCTCTGTCCTTAGTTCTTCGAAAGTTTAGGGGATTTTTTTAAAGACCATTTGAGGACGAACATTGCCAAACAGGTTCTGTAGAAATAGACTGTAACAACCATAGCATCCTTACCTACCCAGGCAGTATCGCATCACGTCACAGCCTTCTCACAGGTTTCTAGGAACTTGTAGAACCCTACTATTTTCTTATGTATTCTTAGCTGTAATATGTGACTAAACTTAATCGTGCTTCTAAGATTGAAATTAATCTGAAATGAGACATGATCCAAATTTTCTTTGCATGGACCCCATTGTAAGAGAGGTAATGTATCAAGAAACATTTTCTCATGCTTACAATTAAATAAAAAGCTTATTCTTCCACTCGCTCCGACATGATCCTCTAACTGAATATAATGTCTATAATATAAAATACCTTACCTGGATAAGTAGAATTAAATTTTTATATTAATGCAATTTAACAGCCAGAAATGAAGATGAGAATTGGAAGTAGTATCAAATCAGTTTACTGGTAACAACATCCAGAGGCTGGACCTTAGTTAGATCATCTTCTCAACAATATCCTCTTCTTTTCCTCATTAATCTCAGAATATGTCATAATTCCCACATTATCAGTGGATTATCAATTACAAAATTTGTTTCCACTAGGAAATCCTGCACTAAACAAAACATTATTTCACTCTGAAATTTTTGCAGTACTGAAGTACTAGGTAGGAATGTAATGTTATTATTAACAGGGTTGTTATAGGCATGATAATGCCTCAAAAAGGCAATATGTTATATTAGACAAACTCATATAGCCAGTCTTTCAGCAATATCCATTCTTCTCCTGGTCTGAAAAAAAAAAAAAAAGAACCATTTTCAAAGGGAATGCAAGCAGAGAACACTAGCTCTGAGATTAAACAGATATGTTAATTAGGAAATACCTAAGAGAAAAGGCGGTTAGGACTATTGGAACAGAGGAAATATAACGGGAAAAGGTGATGAGGTAGTTTTCTCTTACAGTGAAGGATGAGAGAAGATTTATTGCTGGTAGCACATGACACAATAGTTTGGGAGGGAGATGGGAAATTACCACGTCATAAAATGGATATCTCTATCGGGTCCATGATTTTTACTAGCCAGTAAAGTTATATTGTGAACTTTTATGAGTAAATCCAAACCCATCTGTAAATTTTCTTTGACTGATTTATTATTTTCTGTTTAAAGAATAAGGTGTCAAGGTTTTCCACAGCTCGGCACAAAAAAACAGAGGAAAAACAATCTTGTTCAACTCAGGATTTTGTTTTACAATGGTTCAAACATAAAGCCTCAGTAAATGCTAAGATTTTACACTCACTGCATCTGAAAACAAGCCCATCACGTAAAAATAACAGATTTCACATATTTGTATATGTATATACTTCATGCATAACAAATTTGTCAGACAATGAAAATTAAGACTAATATTTTTTGAATAATCAGTAAGGATGATATGCACTTAGCAAAAGGTTTTTGGGTTCTTTTTTATCTTAAAAGAATTACTTAAGCTTATTTTCAGAACAGCCCTGCAATAGCAAGCTAATCAGATAATTACAACCTTCACTATTGACAAAGAAGTAGTACATCACCAGGAAAATGAAATAAACTGCAAGGAAAAAAAAATTAAAAATATTTTCAACATGTTTAAAATTCAAGTTTTTTAAAATCACAATAACAACCAAAACAATGAAACTGAAGCAAATTACCATGATAACCTGAAAAAACACATTCCAAAGACACTGTTAGCAGCTATACCTCTACCATGAAAAACACAGTACTGCATATGTGACGACTTCTTGCGTGTATAGTTAAATGATATGAGAGTCACAAAGATTTTGATTATGATTAATTGACATGCCGTATTGGGTTTGCATGGCAAGGTTTTGGTAGCGGGGGGCTAAAGGGATGGCTTCTGTGAGAAGCTGCTAGAAGCTTTTCCCATGTCCCATAGAGTCAATGCCAGCCGGCTCCAAGACAGACCCATCGCTGGCCAAGGCCGAGCCCATCAGCGATGGTAGTAGAAACTCAGGGATAACAAATTTAAGAAGGGGAGGGGGGGAACAACGGGGCACAAACTGCAGCCGGATTGAGGAGTGAGAATATGTGAGAGGCACAACTCTGCAGACACCAAGGTCAGTGAAGAAGAAGGGGGAGGAGGTGCTCCAGGCACAAGAGCACAGATTCCCCTGCAGCCTGTGGTGGAGACCATGGTGAGGCAGACTGCCCCCCTGCAGCCCATGGAGGTCAACGTTGGAGCAGAGAGCCCCCTGCAGCCCATGGGGGAGCCCACACTGGGGCAGGTGGATACCCAAAGGAAGCTGTGACCCTGTGGGAAGCCTGTGCTGGAGCAGGCTCCTGGCAGGACCTGTGGACCCATGGAGAACCCACGCTGGAGCAGTCTGTTCCTGAAGGACTGCACCCTGTGGAAGGGACCCACGCTGGAGCACTTAGTGAAGAACCGTACCCTGTGGGAAGGACTCACACTGGGGAGGTTCACGGAGGACTGCACCCTGTGGGAGGGACCCCACGCTGGAGCAGGGGAAGAGTGTGAGGAGTCCTCCCCTGAGGAGGAGGGAGAGGCAGAGAAGATGTGTGATGGACTGACCACAACCCCCATTCCCTGTCCCCCTGCACTGCTCAGGGGGAGGAGGTAGAAAATTCAGGAGTGAAGTTGAGCCAGGGAAGAAGGGAAGGTGGAAAGTGTTTTAAGATTTGGTTTTATTTCTCATTCCTCTACACTGTTTTGATTGGTAATAAATTAAACTGATTTTCCCCAAGTTGAGTCTGTTTTGCCCATAACAGTAATTGCTGAGTGATCTCTCCCTGTCCTTCTCTCGACCCATGAGCTTTTCGTTATATTTTCTCTCCCCTGTCCAGTTGAGAAGGGGAGTGGTAGAGCAGCTTGGTAGCACCAGGTGTCCAGCCAAGGTCAACCCACCACATGTGCTATATTACAAAATATCAACAAAATATGTCTAATGTATTATGCCTCATTATTCATTGATTGATTTATATATTGATGGTATTGTGAAGGTGTATTTAAAACATTTTTGTAGCTACAATGTTAATATTATTTGCAGGAGGTCTGGCTTCCTACCTCAGCAAGTGCTCCATCATAGAAACCTCCTTGCCTTCTATTATGTTGTAAAAAAATTGATTCACTTCTAATTGAAGAATAAAATTGTTTGAGGTGTCTGCCTAGTGATACAGATTTAATGAATAGGCAGCCATTCTAGATGGAATAGAATCTCTGCTTTCAATATAAATTAATATGTTTCTAACAAACACTATGAAATAAAGCTTGATTGCTTTTTTTCTACATTGTGATAAATGTGCATTATAGAAAAGAAGTGGGGAGTTAAAAAAATCACTTTAAATGTAAATATAATAGATTGTGCACAGTAAGTTTAGAGTTACCATCCTGTCCTCAGTGATTTACAGCTCTACATGCTTGCTTTATCAGTCTATCAATGTTTTCTGTTTGTTTTGTTTCTGCTCTGCTTTGTTTAATTCATAAAACTGGAGTGGAATGGAAATCTGTAATTGCGTCCTAAGGCACAGTCTTCAGTACAAACAAAACCATCAAAGAAACCAGTAACAGTCTTCCTTGCTTTCATAAGAACATAGTTAAAATTTATATTATGGGTATCGCTTGTTCATTTCGTCACAGGCAAAACACAGAAGAGTCGTCAGTGTGCTTTAATTTGTGATATGGACGCAGTACCTCCATTCTGCCTGTGTGGAACAGTGGCACACAGGAGCATTACTGGTGAAGACAGCATCCCCTTTTTACTCTTCATAGTCAGTGAAAAAAGAAAAAGGGTTTTCTTCCTAATAGTGATTTTAAATGCTTGAGGTTAAGTTCAGACCTGAATAGTTGTGGTGTCATGTCCGTTCCCCCGCAGTTGACTATAAAAACACTGATCAGGCTATTGTAACTAAAATTAGGCATTTTAGGTGTCTTAATCACTGAGAACACGACTCACTATAAATCCTCTACATCTACCTGAGCTTTTGTGTGTGTAAATGTGTGCATAGCTAGTCCCCTGAAAAGACAACCTAGTATAGAAACCTCTCTCATAACTTTTTCTATTTTCCAGAAATATGTTTTTACCACATGTAAAGCCACAGGCTTCATCAAAATGGGGATGCTTTCAATCTAAACCCTGGCAATGAAGGCTGAGGCTGTTAACTTCTAAAGAGCAGGAAACAAATGTGGCAGACTGCCTAAGCTGCAGGTTGAGACATTCTTCTGTTTATTTAATCCCAAAATTATTCAATGCAAAAGATGGAAGCATGCAAAGGAAGCAAAGACTACCAAGTAAACACACAAGATTTGCCCAGTTTCTCAAACAAAAACTTTGGGAAGTCTAGAAGTCTAACAGGGTTAGAGGAACCTTGTTCTAATTCTTCAAAATCAACACCATAACCCTTTTCTTAACTGTTTGCTTTTTAATTTTAAAATGGGAGTGAACAATTAGCAATACTGTGATTTAAATATTAGTTAAAACTTAATTGCATTAGCTGAGCTGATTCCATCACAAACTACCTATCTCACACTGCTGTTGCAAAAAAAATGTAACTATATCTACCTTTCTTCTTTGGTGAATGTCTGATTTACAAATATACACATGAAAGGAGAATCGGACTCACATTATCTCTTGGCATTTGTCAGTATAAATAACCAAGTGTTATACACCACAAAAGAACTAAGTTATAAACCATTATTTTATTTCTATTGCAACACGATAATAATTCTAATGCTAGCACAGTAGCATCAGCTTCCAGGCACATAAGAATAATAACACACTTTCCAGTATTTATCCTAAAACAGTCTCTCATTTTAAAATTTATTGCTGTCTGTGTAATACCAGCCATGTTGTAATCCCTACTCAGTGCATTTGGAGTCTCAGTAAATAATCATGGCCACGGCATTATAAATTGTTTACAGTATATAGTCTCACTTGAAGAGCCCCCAGAACAAACACTCACAGTCTGTAAGAATTGCAAATCATCACTTCAGAAGAACGGCACATGTGGAGGCCAGGCCAGCATCAGTCAGCCCCTTTCTTTCTTTCTTTCTTTCTTTCTTAGGACACATTCTTGAGAATTTAGCCAGCTCACACACATTGTCTCCGGAGAAACAGTTACAAAATAAATACAGAACCAGCTTCATCCCTTATAGAACCATATTAAAATAAAACCAGCATTTAAGACCTTATCCTAATCAACAGCACCTGCCTAACCATGAAACAGGCAGTTTGCCCTTTGCCTCTGTCCTCCTACCCTTTCGAAAATGGCATTGCAAGCAGCATTAGGCGGTTGCCAACAATGGCATGTCATGTCTTATGATCTTAGAATAATCGTTTGCTGGCTATCGAAACATCATCTCCTGAAAGGCAAAAGGGAAATAGATGGATGGCCATGAAAAATATTAGTACAGGTTAAAGCATCTACCTTATCCTCACAGCACTCAGGTTCCACACAGACAGTGCTTTGCTAATAACTCACAGGAAAGAAAAAGATGAAGCTTCGTCTGGAAACCCAGCTGACTCTAAAGTGTGTTTCTAGTGGCAACAATTAATCAACAAAACTCAAAGGCACGGATCAACAATGCAGACTTTCTCTCCTCTGATTTTCAATTTCCAAATAAATATTGATACACAAGTTAGGCTATTATTATGTATATACACTGGTAATAGATGTACAGACCTCTACTAAACCCAAATGTTCAAACCTCTGACTGGAAAAAAACAGCTTATTGTACAGTGCTACAAAATACCTATTGCCACAGCTGCTCAGCCAGTTACTCCTGCCTGACAGACTCAGGACACAAAACTCCCAACAAGTGCCATTTGGGTACTTGGTAGATCAAAGTGTCTATGGCAATATCTCAAAACTAAAACTGAACACCTGCCCTCAGGAAAAGTATTTCCCCTATAAGCACAATGGTATCTACAAAAATGATTCCATTGGCACTTGAAACACCTGTAACACCCCACCCCAAGAAAACACATACACAGATTTACCTTTCTGTGAATAAATGCTGTACATTTTTGTCAGCATTATTATGTTTACATTAAAATCGCAGCTTTTGAATGACTGCCAGCACTGCTGGTAAGAACAATCCCTAGAGTTAGAATCATAGAATCACAGAATCGTTAAGGTTGGAAAAGCCCTCTGAGATCATCTAGTCCAACCGTCAACCCAACACCACCGTGCCTACTAAACCATGTCTTGAAGTGCCACATCCACACGTTTTTTGAACACCTCCAGGGGTGGCGACTCCACCATCTCCCTGGGCAGCCTGTTCCAATGCCTCACCACTCTTTCAGTAAAGACATTTTTCCTAATAACCTATCTAAACCTCCCCTGATGCAACCTGAGGCCATTTCCTTTTGTCCTATCACTAGTTACTTGGGAGAAGAGACCATCACCCACCTCACTACAACCTCCTTTCAGGGAGTTGTAGAGAGCAATAAGGTCTCCCCTGAGTCTACTTTTTTCCAGACTAAACAACCCCCCAGTTCCCTCAGCTGCTCCTCATAAGAATTGATCTCCAGACCCTTCACCAGCTTTGTTGCCCTTCTCTGGACACGTTCCAGCAACTCAACATCCTTCTTATAGCGAGGGTCCCAAAACTGAACACAGTATTTGAGGTGCTACCTTTTAAAGATTTAAACCTATTAGCTAACAAGGAGTCTGCCAGACTTCCTACAGAGTTTGGGCCAACATTTAACTCCTGTCACTGTGAGAAAATCTCAGCTTTATTTACAGGCTGAATTTATCCAAACTGGAATTTGTAATTTCCAGCTATTAGAACTTAAACATCTTTCTCTTATATGCATCTTTTGCTAAATTCATTGTTCAACACATGCTTTAAAATTGCACCCATACATATTTCATGTTAGTCTTTGTCAGGTGTTTTTATTTAAACTTGTTCTATTTTATCTATTTTGAAAAAAGAAGAGAAAAAATAATCATCACCTGCATCTGCTGAGAAAATGACACTTAGAGTTACAAAGGGCAAATCTACAGCAACGTCACTCAACCAAGGGCGTTATGCCAGAATTACAGATGCAGAATGTGGGCCTACATCATTAAAGCTGTTTGGTCCAAATGGTGGTTGAGTTACCACTGAAATTCAAATTACTAGTCAAAATTCTGGGCATTTCTGTGCACTGTGAAAGCTTGTCAGACTGAAGAGAAGCAGTACTGACACCTCTGTCTCTGTTTATACACACAGTCAATGACTACACCATCCAGTCTCATACAACACATTTAAACTTTCTTTTCTCCCTTCATTTGGGCGTTCTCTGCTTGAGGCCCCTCTGGATGAGCACAGGGGCTTCTGCTGCATCTGTGCTCATGTTTGATACTTAAGAAATAGAAGATAAGCCACAACACACTCCTTGAACGATTGGTGTAGCTTTTAAGGTGGTTTACGTCCCTTTTGTGTTCTACCTGAAACCTGGCAATCTGGACATATATAGTGAAAAAAAGCATCTTTGCTCATTTCTAACATATCTTGCAGGATTAATGTAACTGAGGTAGGTATACCAGAATAAGGCAAATAGAGGAAGGTGGAACATAAATGAAAGACACACTACACATGTATTTTTGAATTTCCAAGTTCAGAGTATATAGTACCTTTAATTATCTTACATTTTGATGCTTTTTCAAATTTGTATTTAGGTGATCTGCCTCATTCAGAGCCTGATACCTTTCTTTTGGCAGTTCTTGCATCACAATTACCTGCTTTGATTTCACTATGCATAGCACACCGGTATTTACAGGGGAACTTTAGGTCAGAGCCGCTATGTTAGATAATAAATGCTTTAGAAATATTTATTCTGAGGTGGCGCTTAAGGTCCTCTTGAGTGACGTCCTTTAATTTTGTATCAGTACAGTGATATATTGCAATAAAGGTGGGACTTTCATGGTTGGAGTTTCAAAGAATAACTACTTTTAATGGGAGTTTACTTGCTGTAAGATCTTTCCTCCTCTTTTAAATACAGGTCTGTGACCTTTTCAAAGGTCACAGTCAACATCTTTTTTATTTTAAATTTTTAATTCAGCTGTCTGTTGAATGACATCTGTTGATTCTATGAACCTGAGGACAAATATAATTACCAAAAAGTTGCAGAATAGAGGAAAAGAGGCAGGAACCATAGTCACATGTAAAGGAAGGTGCATGTTACAGAACTGTGTACAAAAATAAACATAGTCATTTATAGGACTGTTGACAACCTCTGTGATTCCTTACCAGAAGATGACTTCCCTGCAGAGCTGCCTCCCAGTGTCATGCAACAGGGCACTAGTCCAGTCTGGAGCTGAGATTCTTCAAACAGAGAGGTCACTAAAGAAGACAGCCATAAACACAATTTATATGAAGCCGTGCTTATATACAATGATGTTTATGGCTGCCTTCCATCAGTGTGCAATCTATGAGCTGTCTCCCAGTCTCCAACCTGATGTGTTCACAGCACCAACTCTATTAAATTATGGTTGACTCTCATATTTTGGTGTGCACCTGGCTGTGAATTCATAATGGTAAGGAAAAGCCCCGATCCAATTTCTGAGTAGCAACCTTCTACAAACATAGGCACCTCCTAGGCAGCTCCTTCTTCTGTTGTTACATGGCCCATCATTTCTGTCACCTGACCCTGGATATGTTATGACAGTTTGCTGGATTGAGCCTGTGCTGTTACCTGTCATGTAACCTGGTGTAACAGCATCTCAGATGTCAATATTCAGCTAAGTCAAGGTGTCTGCTTCACCTGGGACACAAAAGGCTAAGTCTTTTCATCATCCATTGTCTCTTAATGGTTGAAAGAACACTTACATCCATTTGCATGATCATTGCTTTAATCAAACAGGAATGAAAAAAACCCTGTATTTACTGTTGCATTAATTGACAAAAAACATGTGAAAGAAGTAATAGACCATGTGCAAACACGGATTTAATGCTGTGATCCCTGAACTGGTTTCAGAGTGGAAGAGAAGGCCATTAACATACAAGGATTCATTTGTGTACTAGCGTCCCACAAATTTCAGTCATAATTCTGTAAGCCTTGGATGTTGCACACAGCTGGGAATACAGAATACTCTGCAAAAGATGTCCAGTCAGAACTGAAAGAAGAAAAAAAAAAAAAAAAAAAAAAAAAAGACTGGGCCTCAAAAATCCTCACAGCAGAAATCTGCCTAGAAAGTAACTGCCCCCAGCATCATCTGTCCTGGGCACAGATGACCGGAGTTGACCTCAACCTGCTCACAAACTACTTTGCTAGGGTGACCTTTGCGCCTCCTGAGAACCGACACACACCACTGAACGGATGCTGGATCCTCATTCAGCTGTATCAGTCCTGGCTGTGCGTACGTACCGACAACATTCTCAGGGTGCACAGCTTAGAAAACCTTATCAGTTGCTTTGTGACTTTTTTGAGGAAAGAAATCCCTGTGCTTTTCTGCCTTAAAGTCCAGGTGACACAAGACACCAGCATACTTTTGGAGGTCTGTGCTGAGAAATGAAATACATCCTACTTCGCATACTCTTTTTTTTTACAATTTAAGCTTACAAATTATTAATGTTACAGTTCTTGAAAAGTCATTCTGGGGTGTACACTGATTAAGATGGTATTCAAATGTACTGAAACACACTAACAGCACGAAGAAATTCTCAGAGCTCTGTCTGAATGTAGATAAGACTGTACTGAAATAAAATTATACCATGTCCCACTTCAGTAAGATAAAAAAAAAAATATCTTTTTTGAGACATGTTATCTTTGTGTAGGAAATAACTGTTGGCCAGCTAAAGCATGGCAATATTAAGCACTAAATATCAGCACTCCACATTAGTTTAGATGATTTAACTCAGGGTCTGCCACATTCACCCTAAATTCGTAAATAGGTGTGGCTCTCTGTAGATCTTCACACATTTTTCCAGATATTCAAACTTTAATAACCTTGCACCAGATTCACACAACTCCCTTTTCCCTATATGCCTCTAGATTGCAGGATTACAGTTAGACCACTATGCATAAATTAAGCTCAGATTTCCTTTCCCTCCCTTCTGGAAACAATGACAGTAGTGATTAGAAAAGAAACAGCTTTCCTGAAAGTAAGCATCAGTATGAAAAGAAAAACAGTTTAAAATAGTAAACCAAACCCAGTATGCTAATCTATATACATGCTTTTTCTGTAGCTTTTCTTGAAGCCTTGCTTTCTTTTAGATTTGAAATATCCCAAATCCTTACAGAGACTGCCAACTCTCCTCCGCATCAGAGCTCTCTGATAATTGACCTTTCTTCTTCTTCTGAGAATATATAAATATATATATACACACACACATGTATGCATGTATATATATATTCCTAGGTGCAAACTGTCCTTCAGCAGTGAGTTCCACATGGACAGCAAGACTGGCCCCAGAAACAAGTTAAACTACCAAGCTCTTTGCTGGTTGATGCGTGCCTGTGATATAATGTAATGTGTAATTGCTATGACCACACCATAGGTATATCCTAAATTGACAATTTCCAATTGTTTCTACCTTTCCATTTTCAATCATCATTCTGGACTTGCAGCTCAAGGAAGGGAGTGGATCCAGAGTTTGGGAATTGATCCCCTAATTGTTTGCTTATATATTGCTTATGAAAAAGTAATTGTTCTGTATTCATTCTTCCTGAATACCTTAATCAACAGAGATGTATGATAATCTTATAGCTCAGTAAATTCTCTTTGCTGACAAACCCTGCAGTCCTCATAAAATCGTCACAGATAACTAGTGTTACTGTATTATAACCTTCCATACTATTCATCGAAAGTATCAGCTCTATTTTCACTCCAACATATTTACTGAGGTTATATAAATATCAAATATGTTTTAAAGTTGATTTACAAGGTTTTAAAAACTATTACTGCATATACATGAGAGGATACAAACATGTTACAAACATATGCAAGCTTTAGATAACATCTTTTGGGTGCTACAATGAATTATTAATTATACCCTTACTAAAATATTGACCAATTATTGGCTAACCTTTGTGTGGTAGGTTGACCTTGGATGGACACCTGGTGCTACCAAGCTGCTCTACCACTCCCCTTCTCAACTGGACAGGGGAGAGAAAATATAACGAAAAGCTCATGGGTCGAGAGAAGGACAGGGAGAGCAATTACTGTTATGGGCAAAACAGACTCAACTTGGGGAAAATCAGTTTAATTTATTACCAATCAAAACAGTGTAGAGGAATGAGAAATAAAACCAAATCTTAGAACACTTTCCACCTTCCCTTCTTCCCTGGCTCAACTTCACTCCTGAATTTTCTACCTCCTCCCGCTGAGCAGTGCAGGGGGACAGGGAATGGGGGTTGTGGTCAGTCCATCACACATCTTCTCTGCCTCTCCTTCCTCCTCAGGGGAGGACTCCTCACACTCTTCCCCTGCTCCAGTGTGGGGTCCCTCCCACAGGGTGCAGTCCTCCGTGAACCTCCCCAGTGTGAGTCCTTCCCACAGGGTACGGTTCTTCACTAAGTGCTCCAGCGTGGGTCCCTTCCACAGGGTGCAGTCCTTCAGGAACAGACTGCTCCAGCGTGGGTTCTCCATGGGTCCACAGGTCCTGCCAGGAGCCTGCTNAACGAGACATGAGGTTGTCAGGCATTTTAGAGATCAGGTCCAACATTTCAAAGATATAAATGCATTTGCTGCCTTGTGTATGATAACACTGGAGTCTTATAAAAACAAATAAGGGTACAGACAACTGTGTAGTTTCACAGTGATGTCATATAACAAATGCAATTTTGATGTCTTTTTAAGAAAATCGCTCTTAATTTTCTATATTGCACCCTTACTAAAAAGGCAAGAAAAACAGACTTCTGCTGATAAACACCCCAAATAAGCACCAAGGAAAAATAACTTTAAGTCAAGAGTACAACAGTCACAGAATCCTAGAACATCTTAAGTTGGAAGGGACCCATAAGAGTCATCGAGTCCAATCTCTGCTCCTCACAGGACTACCTAAAACTAAACCATGACTAAAAGCATCATCCAGATGGTCCTTGAACTCTGACAGGCAATAAATGATGAAAAATCAAAGGAGAAGCAAACCCATTCCTTTGCCCCAAAGTATGCAAACTTTGTTTAAATGCTTTTCTGCTGAAGGCTACCAAACAACATCAATCTCTGCCAGCTCAATCTCTGCTTCTTGCTCACAAGACATTCCCAGTTTTCTTCTCTGCTTCTGAAATGACATCCTCTTTCCAGCAACTTCTACTTGCAAACCAGAAAATGAAAGCATAGCAAAACAAAAACAAAGACACAAGTTTAAAACCTTCAAATGTCACTGTTTCTGAAAAATGAAACAGGAATTTTGGGAATTCCTTCCCAAAAAGTATGTGAACTTCATCCTATAATTCACAGTCTATTCCTTTTCCAGACAACTTTAGGAATTAAAAGTCCCAATTGCCTTTGCACGTAGAGCCAGCTCTTGTTGCTCCTACTCAAGAGTCTCTCAAACAACCTTCAGAGTGTTGTCTGAGTAGATCATCAACAATAGCTAAGACTCAGAACCTAAAAATGACAACTTTGGCAAGAGCAGAATGAACCGTCAGGCGTGAAAAAAGGCAGGAGCTTCCAGAAGACACTGGCCTGCAGTGGCAGCTGGCTAAGGAGCTTGCTGCCCGTGAAGTACAACTCTATGAAGCACTTTTTTCTAGATGGATTTAAGTGATTCAAAACAAGTAATGGGAAAAAAAAAAAAAAA
>VZTL01060982.1:0-30035 GCA_013400535.1 Scopus umbretta
CCCAAACCCACCACCTGAAGTCACTGACACTCTATCTAGATGTACCTCACTGGCTATATTCTAGTGTTCTTAATTATATTGACAAATACCGTTGTTGTGCATACTGTCTCTACAACGCTGGAGTAAGGCATTTAGAGGGAGTCAAGGTGGCAATATCTGACTGGCTCTGTGTAATGTGGGGGCACAGAAGCCCCAATAAGGGATTTCACACTGGTGAAATCTCTGTTAGTTTTCAGGTGTTTGGGGAAAATGCCTTTGCTAGGTGCTAAAAATTGTCGCAATACCTAGTATGTCCTTGGCCCCGTCCCCCCAAATTCTTGTACTTTTTCAGCATTAATGCCTTTGTCAGGCCAACAGAAAAAGTGGTTAAGTTACAGGAGAACTTTGACCACTTCTGTATCTGTCACTTCTGAACTGTCAAAAAGAAGTGTTTTTAACAAGCTGTATTGTGCAGGAGTTGATGGGAGTAGCTGCAATGTGTGTGTGTATGTATATGTAACCGTATAGCATGAGAGTGACGGGATGTGTGCGTTTCAGTATGGCACTGGGGCCGGGTATGAATATGATGTTAACATTTTGCATCCAAAAAAACACAGCACAGCTGAAATCCTCTTGCGGTGGCAGTGCTCCGAGATAAGTGCAGCTTATACAAAGGCTTGCCTGTTGGGTACAAGTACTTAATAAGTAAGCTTGACTGAAACTGGAGAGGGATAGGAGTTCATACCCTGACGGCATATGGAAAATCTGGATAAGCTGTGATTTTTATTTCTGAAGTTTGAACAGGTCCTACTGTGAGTCCCAGGGTCTCTGGGAGATGCTGCCATGGTCTCTGTGCATGCCAGCATGCAGTAAATCCTGGCAAGGCTCTCTTTAGCACGAAGCATTTAGCGTACAGTTGGTTTAATCCTCTAATCTTATCAAGCACTGACATAAATGAGAACTGAACAGATCAATTCATTCTAAAAAATTAAGCCCTGTTATATTTCTCAGTGTAGTGCACAATATTTCTCCTTTCATTTACCCGATTGGCTTATTTTTTTAATCCATTGTTTATAGCGTGGAACTAGATTTGGGCTCAGTGGTGAAAGGTAAGCTCTTCTGTGACATGAGTTTAGTAGTCATGTTGGTGATGGGTTGACAGTTGGACTAGATGATCTCAGAGGTCTTTTCCAACCTTAATGATTCTATGAGTTTATCTGCTGTTTAAGTAGTCTCAAGGCATTTCAGGATCAGAGCCAGTAATGTGGTCTGAGAGGCTTGGTTGCTGTAAGTTGCAAGGTTGGCAGAGGAGGAGTTGCTGATAAGTGTGGGTACTTGTTACCTCCTTGGTGACAAGCAGTCACGTTCACTTTTTGTTCCTTTTGTGCCAGTGAAGAGGAGTGGAACATGTCCTTTGCCTTCCCCCTTTCCACACACCTCCCTGTTTCTCTCTATGTAGAAAGATAAACCAGTCCTCACGAGGTGTGTGCGCAAGCTGCCATTCAGCTCTGTGAATGTGTGGCCAGGGGCAGGGGAATGTGTTTCCAGACCTTGTGATAAAGTTGAACAATGAAATATTAGTTTCTAACACTCCCTTATGTCTCCCCTGTGATACCACAGAACAGGCTATCTCTTTAAATGATTGATTTCACACAGATTTACTTGAGTTCATTCATCTTGATGCAGCTTTACCAGGGTGAATTTTCTCTGAGTTCTAGCCTTACTGATGTCTCTTCTAAGGGCTGGATCCTGCCTCCTTTCCTCTTGCAGAGGAGCACCTTATTTCGTGAATAGCTCTGCTGCATTCAGTGAGACTGTTTAAAGAGTAAGGTGCTGTGGTGCCTGTGACTCAGACTAATGCAAGTCAATTTAAAGGACAGATTAAGCACAGTGTGAGTATGGATTGCAATGTCTGGCCCTTAATGAATAATTCAGGAACATGGAGGAGACAGTGTAAGAGTTAAGAGCTTAATCCAGCCCTAGGTGAAGTCAGCAAGAGACTTTCCATTGACCCCAGTCCACAATGTGCTTCAGCATGGGCTTAACTGTGAGTCTGTAAGCTGTCCCATTGATGGCAGCGTGCTTCAGGCATGAGCTACAACAACTGTCTGAATTAGCACCCGGCAGAGTATTATTTATGACCCTCTTGCCTGTCACACTGTCATGAACTGTCCTCTGCAGTACCGTGAGAGAAGTTTCCTGAGGTCTCAGCACTGCTATTGAGTCATGCTTTTATAGTATTGAAAACCAGAAAATACTAATAACTGGAGTGCCACACCATTAACAGGAGAAAATACAGACACAGAAAGTTTGGCAAAACAGGCTACAAAGGTTTAATATGGGTTTCCTAGAGGTGGGGATGATGCCCTCCTTTTGCAAGAACAAGGCACTTGCATGTCATATGGATTTCACCGGAATGGGACACTCAGCACTTCACAGCCTAGCAGTCCACTTGTGGCTATTCCTGCCAGTGGCTGAGCGTGGTCTGCCTTCGTGGGGGTGAACTGAACCCCCAGGCACTGGAACCGCTCCTGGGAGACCCACTGTGGTGCGGATGGCAGAGCTGTGGGTCTGCAGTATCTGTGGCAATTCTGTCCCTCCAGCTGGCCCAGAGGGATTTGCTTTCCTATAAAGGTACGGTTTGGTGCTGATTTTTTGATGATAGCAACATCACTGACTTGGAGGGCCAAAGCATCTCCTCTTTCTTGTTGTGACTGGAAGTATGAAACCTCCAGTGAAACCTGTGCCCTTGCTCTCAGCCTGCAGGTCCTGGCAGTGCAGCAGACTTTGGTCATCCATGGGGAGGCAACCATGCCCACTGCAGAGCAGGGCACCCCAGACAAGGGCTGTCTCCTCCACTGAAATTAGGGCTCATAGATACCTGACCCTTTCTTCCTGTTTTGAGTGATCTCTACTTGCTGGGAGAAGAGGTTTGGGGAACAAGGCTGGGATGCTTTCCCTGCCATCTGCCTTAAGGCATCAGGCTTGAAAGTTGGCACAGTTAATTCCTGATCTTTGCCAAGCTCTGTTAATAGAGAATGGTGACTCCTGAATAGAAGGCAGTTCATGTTACATAAATAGCAGAGAAGGGGGAAAGGCCAGTGTGTTTGCAGGGGGTGAAACACATACTGGCAGTTGTCTGGTTCTTAAACTGCTGCTGGTCTTGACTCTCTGCTGCTTTATGGGGGAGAGTCAGAGGTGAGAATCATTTATTTTCTGCCTGGACTTCAGGGTGTGGATGCTGTTGCTTCTGGGGCCTGGTTCTGCCGCTGCGATCTCACTCGCTCTGTGTAAATGCAGTCACGTCAGTGAAGTCGCTTTGAATTTGTTGCTGGGAATGTGAGCTCAGGATCTACCTGCTAAGATGACTATGTGGATGAGCTTGTATGGGCTTCACGGCATCCTGTCTGATGCTGCCACAGATATTCATCCCATCTTATTTTTGCATAGCAGAAGTTTCTTTGACTTCGACACAGACTAGAGTTCTAGGAGGTCTCTAGTTATACTCTGAGCTCATTTGTCTGATGTTGGGCTAGCAAGTCACAGAGTCTCTGTTTCTTCACCTATATATGGTGATATATTTTTAATAAATAATAATAATGCCCTGCATTAAATAGGCGCTTTCATTTCCAGGATCATTTGGCTTAATACATTGTTTCTTTCACAGTCTATCTACAAAAATGTATCACAGGAGCCCTGTTTCCCCCTGCCTTTCCGTGTTCTTAAAGGATCTGTGTGTTTGCAGACCAATAGCAGAGAAGGAAATTCATGCGTTAGCATCACAGGCCTCTGCTGGGTATTAACTTTTAACCATTAATTCCACTTTATGATTTTGAATATGGTAGGAGCTGGGGCGTCTGGTAATCAGAGAGGATTGGGAAGAGTTGGGTCCTGTTGTTGCTCTGCCACAAATCTTGTGATTTTGAGCAGATCTGGAAGGTCACTGTAGCAAAAAAGACTGGGTTTTGTATGCCTCATTTTCTGGGCACTCAGTTTGTGTCACTGTCAGCTGGAGTTGTAGGTAGCACTGCTGCTCCCCAAATGGCAACTAAAACCAGAGTCCACTTAATATCAGTTGTAACTTGCCTGGTCTGTATTTAGCTTCTGTTAAAGTCAGCAAAAGTAACGTCTGAATTCCAGCAGAGCTGGAGCTAGCCTGTGGAGCCTTGCTTAATTCATTTGCAGACTTGCATATAATCTGACCTGTTTCCCTAGAGGAATAAGGGAATTGGATCTGATAGGTGTTCACAAAGGGTTTGTGCAGTCTCTGACAGAAGCTGAAAGGACACACAAATGCAAAGTACTCTTTGCTCCTAGGGGGATGTGCTATATGTTGACTTGTTTCTGGACTCTGTTTTACACCCAGGAGCTCAGAATGAATTGCTTTTGAGTGCTGTATTAAGGTCTGTGGAGACAATCTGGGCGGAAAAAAAATCCTAATCCTTTCTACAGCTTGGGGAGCTGCTGAACATGCACAGCACACTTGATTCCCTGAATCAAATATTTTGTCCTTTTGTTCCTTCTTTTAACGAGGCAAATGAATTCCTGAAGAAGATGGGGCTGCAAACTCAGATTTGAACTAGAGCCCAACGGGGCATTTTAAATATGTCTGAGAAAAGCCCAAAGCAGCCCTGGATCCTGCTTGTAAATCAAACCCGGCCAAATCCTCTGTCTTCATATTTCCTCTGCCACCTCTTTCCCTCCACCTCCTCCCTCCCACTTGCTCTCCAGCTAACAACTCATGCGCCAAGTTTAATCTCCAAGCCAATTTTTATGGCTGAGTTGAAATGGAAAGGTGGACAGGCCCACAAGAGCATGAAAGTGACTCAATAAAACAGTGGGCTCCATTTAAACTGAGGGCTGTGAGTCTGGACAATATAGACAACAGCTTGTTTTGGAAGCTAAATCTATTTTGCTGGGAAGCTTGGGCTAGTTCTTGAACCATGCAGAAAGCTGCTTCTCCTGGTGCTTCCTGCCAGCAGTTGCCATTTCCAGACTCCAGGCCCAGGCGTTGCAGGCTGTGGTTCTTCAGGACCCGTTGAGCACTTGTCAGCGCCTTGGACTCACCTGAGTGTCAAATCTGTAGATGTGCTTTTAGATGGAGTGTCTCAGAATCTGACGTATATGCTTTGAGCCATTTTTTCTCCCACATCCAAACTGAATTTTACTTCCAAGGCCCCCCCTTCTCTTTTTCCCAATCCTATACCCCACATCTCACCTCTGTAACTTCAGATGGGGGTCTTTGAGACAGGCAGCAACTGAGCTGTGGTCTTTGGTTTTCTTTAGTCCCTTTCATTTTTGTCACTGATGTGAAGACTTGTGCATGGAGCATGGTAGAAATGCTGCAGCATCATAGGGAGCTATAAAATGCCAGCCTATGACAACTGGAAACAAGATATATCAGCAGGTAAATGTTTCATCCCCTGTGGCATTGCTTAAGCTGCAGAAAAGAAGCTTCATTCCTGTAAATCTGCTACATGGAACCAATTCCCTGGTGCAAGTTACCTCACACTAACTGCAGAGTTCGTAGCATAGGTTTCTGTGTAAGTTTCTGGTACAGTAAAGTGTTTGCTATTATTTAGATTCCAATAACAGAGAGCTATACTGTAAGTAGCAGAGACAGATTAAGACTGTGATGACATTTCCTTTACAGACCTCTTGTTGTTTCCTGTATTTCCTCTGTATTTCTGATGTGTTGTCGGGGAGATCATTCCTTCTGGATCCAAATCTTGGCACACATACAGCCAAATTCATTCCTGCGTGTACACCACCTGCCTACGTTCCCATCTCTTCGGCTGTGTTGCAGATCCTGGTACTGTTTGTGTTTCCATTCCTCTGGCTGATTAAGGGAGTGCCTGCAGTGAGTTTGCTCCCTTACTCAGCCAACCAGGCCTGGCTTCCAGAGGGCCAGACACAGTTCTGCTTCAGCATAGGACAGTGGAGTGAGTCCCTTTGAAAATCAATTTACAAATGTCAGTGCAAGAATAGCCTGTGTTTGCTTGTGGAGGGGGATCCCAGGAGGTTTTGGGACAAAGCATGTTGTGGAAGGATGGAAGATGGGGTCTCAAATTCTGAATGGCTCTCATATTCTGGAAGCAGATGATGTGATTTGCCCCAGGAGAGCTCGAAAAAACAAATAGCAGGATCTTTCCTTCAATTTTGTTTGTGTTTTAACTGCAGGACTTGGTCCTGTAGTTAGCACAAGTAGCATCTCAGCCTTTGAATGCCTGGCTGAGAAGTGTGGGATGCGGTAAGGAACTGGGAGCCATTGCCTGAAATGCTTTGTTCCTTTGCCAGGTGGCAGTCCCTTGGTGTCCTTTGGGTTGGACGGTTGCCATTCACAAGCTCCTGAGCTCATGCAGCTCGCATGGCTGATAATCTCTGAATCTGTGGTGGCGGAAGGGGAATAGGGACAAGGGTGGTGTCTGCCTCTTCCTGAACTGCTCCTGTGCTAGGCTTAGATCACGCTCCTCTGGGTCTGTGCTGGGAGCGATGAGAAAAGGGGAGAGAGAAGAGACGCTGCTGCTGTCTCAGCTCAGTCCTGGTGGCCTAAATCTGTATCCTATAGACGTGGCTTCACTGGGAGCTTCTGGGAGCTGCTGCCAGCAGCATTGCCCTCCCTTGCACAGGGACTTGAGAGGAAGCAGCTCTTGGTGGCTCTTATCTGTATTGGGAAGCATCCTGGACTCTCCCTAAGATTAATGTGTCATTAAAGCCTGTTTGCTTATTTTGAGATCCAGCCCCCTCCTCTGCTAACAGTCTGCAGGACTGTGCTCATTGAGCTGTGGTAACATTTAATGTGAGTTTCTGCACGGTTGGTGCAGCTGGCAGTAAGCTTTAAGTCCTTGTACTGGCAGGGGATCTGATGACGTGCTGTTCAGGCACTGAGGCATCTTGTCTTGTCTTCGCATCCTCCCCCTCAGGAAGTTTTCCTTCTGTTCTGAAAAACCTTGTGTTCACCCTCATCCTGCTCTGGACCAGTCAGCTGTGGCACTAGAGGCTCTTCAGCCTCTGGGTTTTACACCTCTGCTTCCAGATTTCTCACTGATCCTGGGAAAATGAAGAAGCAGTGCTAATTATTCTAATTCCAGAAGCACCAGGTTTTCATGGGAGGAGAGCAGCTAGCTGCATATGTTCCAGGGAGAGAGAAGTGGGAGGTAAGAAAGACATACCTGCTCAGATCCCACTTTATAGGCTGCTGAGAGCCAACTAGCTACAAGCTACTTTGCGAGTCCTCCTGATACAGTGTTACGTTTCCGTGGATGACAATACAGCATAGTTTGCTGCAATTATTCCTACTCAGCTGTAGTGACTGGTCAGAATGAATTCTCCCCAAAATTCAGGCCCTCCCCATTCTCAGAAATAAGAGGCCATGTCTCTACCACAGACGAGCTCAGCTTAGTGCATGGAGCTGGATTGCTGCATGAATGACCTTGGGTGTGTCTTCTGCTCCTTCATTTACGAGAGGACTACAGCGTCACCCAGTCCTCTTTCATGCTGGTACGTGGAAAGCCATGCTGAAGAACCGAGTATGACTGAAACGCTGTGGGAACTGTGTCCCCACCGCAGATTGCAGTCCCTACAGCCTTCCTGTTGTGAATATGGCATTTTCTGATGTCAGTAAATTACAGCAGGAAAAAGGCAAGACCTTTAGATCCATCAGAGTGAGGCTAGGTAGTATCTGGAGTGAGACACTCTGACCCATATGACTCCAACGCGTGCAGGCGGGACTTTCTACCTGTACCTCCTTTTTCCTGGAAGGTCAGAGCATGATGAGCAGAGCTGGCTGAATACAAACACTTCAGGTGAAGGGGAGTACTTGCAACGTTTTCTTTCAACCTTAATTATACTTTTTATGTTGGAGTGGCAAGAAGTGGAGATGAAATAGCTGCCTGTGCTGTGGTTGGCAAGGTCTGGCAGCATAGGTTGGCATTCCTATGTTACCTTTCATATTGCTGCCTACAAAACCACGACCAGCAAAGTCCCCTCAACACAAACAGCTGCTTAGGCTGCTGGCAAGAAAGCAGCTCACATGCATGGTGAGGAAGAAATTGCCCTCCTTCTTCTCGGTAATGAACTAGCAGCTTATGGGGAGACTCTGGAGAGGGGCTTTTAGGAGAGGGTGTTTTGATTAGTCCCAGAAGCACAGTGTACACACAAGCAGGCTATTGCTGGGGAGCTGCAGATGGAGGAGAGTATACAGCCAGCCCTTGTCTTCATACTTCCTCCTGCTGCAAGGAGCAGGTGTGGGGAGCAGGGTCGGAGCTGGGAATCATGCAGCTGAGCATAGAGTGGTATCAGTGCCCACGGTGATGTAAACTGGGGAGCCTGAGCACAGGGTGGAATAATAAATGACTGGCAGGGGCTGACAGCAGGACTTGGATTTCCTTTTCAGGGTGACAGTGGTGTGGGAAGCTTGAGTTTATCTATAAAAGAGCAGCACACAAGCTTTGGGGATGGCTGTTTATTCCAGGGGCTTGGGAATTGGTGAATCTTCTTTGTGGTCTGAGATTCCTTCTTGGAGTGAGTGACACTTCTTGGGATAATAATACCAGGCCCTGGTTTGTGGCAGCCATCTGTATTTAATGATCTGTAAAGGCTTTGCTATGAACGCAGGCGCTCAGGGCTATACACTGGAGTGTGGAAATCCACGCACCTTTAACAAGCTTGTTATCTTGGGCCCCTGGTAGGTGGGGTCCAGGGTGCTTTTGAAGTCTGTGTCAAGGCACCCAAAGGCACACAGCTCATCCAGAAGCCAACCCTTAAAAACAGCAAGTGGCTGGGCTCAGACAAGATCTAAGTAATTTTTGTAGTGGCTAGGTAAGTCATTTCTGAAGCATATCAGAGTGTCAGCTTGCTTGGCGCCTGTGTGCAGGAGCCTGTAAGTGCCACATGCCTGAGTGACAGCAGGGCCTTATCATTAACACAAGCAAGGAACTCAAGTGGTAAACATGGCACAAGGCTGCAAGGCACTTTTCGTGAGATTATAACCAAGGAGCTGTCTTCCAACACCCACAATCATTAGGTACAATAACCAGGAGCAAATTATTGTATCAGGAAATGAATTTCTTTGGCAATGACATGCATGTTAGCAAAGTTCTTGTATAGGTTTACCTCTGCAGCAATGCTGGGATGGCAGGGCACTGAGCACGCAAGCTTTGATGCCAACAAACTCTGGTAACCTTTCTCTTTGAAAAGTGCCAGTGTCAGTACTTTGAAGCAAGTATTTGGGGGCAATTTATTGTGTCCTTTTGGGTTTTTTTAAAATCTGTCAGGATACAGATTCTTCCTGGAGTCTCTTGGGAAATAGCACCCTAGGACAGACCTCGCAGCTGGTACCTGCTGGAGCCATGGTGGGGCTGCCTCAGTTTCCCACACTAGTGCCATTTGAAGGTCTCCCCCTGATCCAAGGCTGTGGGATCACCCTTTTTCCTAATTAAGGAAACGTTCAGGAAAAGTGTCATGCTAAAATAGGAAACTTGGATGGCTGAGCCTAGTTCTTATTTGCAGGCACCTTACTCCTGGGAAAGTACAGTAGAGCTGCTGATTTCTGAAAGCAACAAACAAAAGAAAAAGCTTTTGCTCTACCTTCTTGTGTGGATCACCACTGTAAGGTTACCTAGTTCTTCTGTCCACTTTCTTCTTGGGCTGTTCTCTCTGCAGGTATTGCTTCTCACATAGCATAGCTTGACGTCGCAGCTCTAATTATGCTCACAGAACAAAACAGAGTTTGCAGTTTGTTGGGCACAGCCCCCATCTGTGCCATTCTGTGCACTCTTAAGAAATTATGTATCTTGTGTGTCTTAAACTAGGCACCCAAAATAAGTGTCTATTTTTTCCTTCTGATCTCCTGAGCTCCCGCATCTGTCAGATGCGGACTACACCACCCCCTCCTTCTTGGAGATGCTAGGCGATTCAGTTCAGTCCTGTTTGTTCAGCCCGCAGACTCTGTCGTGACAGGCGGTGTGGAAAAGCTCATGAGGAAATTAATAATGCTGCCTCTGAGCCAGGCATGAGCAGCGTGCAGGAAATGAGGCGTGAGACCACACGCTGAACAATGAGGCGAGAACAAGGTAGCGAATAGCTGCTGGGTTCGGGGAGCATCATCCATCGCATGCAGTGGTGGAGGCCAGAGTCCTTGCCTTGAGACACCGGGCTTGGAAGAAAAACAGCACCGCGAAGCATTTACAGAAGGGGGGCAAATTAAGGATGCTGTGTCAGCCCTGAATTTGGCATTTCCTGACTGGTGAGTGCTTGACTTTGCAGCTAATCGTTCCACGCTGTTTTTGGCATGCAGTTATGAGTAGATCTAATCAGTGCTTGTCAGACACCTGGAATAGCAGGCAGGTGCAGGCAGGAGATCCTAGATGTCCTCGGCTGAGAGTGCTCCAGCGAGCCTTTGTCCGTTCTGAAAGCGGGTCGATAGATCTGACTAGTTCCTTCCGTTTCCAGCTGCTCTTATTTTAGCCAGGGTGTAAAAGTGCCTGCAGGGGGAAAGAAGGGCAGGACAGTCAGTGGTGAAAGAGGACACCTCAGTTAGGAGCGAGTGTGCATGCATGTACTTGATCTCATGAAGCTTGGGAGATCAGACAATCCTCCATCCTGTATACAGCCCTATCTATTGTCTTGCTTCCCATGGGAAAGTGGAATTGCAGACAATAAAGCTTGAAATATTTTTTTTTTAAATCATTTTGTTGAACTTTTTTCTCAACATTTTATTTACATCATTGCACTGCAACTCCAACAGTACTGTGCTGCTGGGGTATTTGGATGTCATTCTGATCTGCAAAGTGCCTGGGGTCTGGCAATGTTTTTGTGCAGCTTTCCAAAGGATTTAAAGCAAGTGGGGAAGGGAAATGCAAAGGGCCCAGAAAGAAAACAGATTAAAGCCTTGTTCCTGCATTGTACTGTACAGCTGGGGAAGTAGACCTCCTTGATTAATAATGGTGGAGCCAGCCCAGCCAGCGGTTTAAACCAGTGACTTTAAGCACCACACGTATCTCTGGGTTTGAATCCCACTGAAATACATTCTGGGTCGTATCCTCAGGCACGGATTCTGGTCACTGGTTGAATTTAGCCAGTGTTTTGAGAAGAATTTTGGGAGATTCCAGGTCAGGTACCCAGTCTGAGATTTCCTGGACCTGCTTTGCTTTTCCAGGAGTACAGCACCTCTGAAAGTCAGACCTTCAGTTAGGGGCCCAGAAATTTTATCTAATTCCTCCTTACTGTTTCATTCTTCCCGCTCAGGAAAGGTACTTAAGACTTGTCTGCACTGTGGAAGGGCAACACATGGCTTACTCCATGCACTCAGTTACAGCTGTGTTGATAACGGGAGAGCAGAGACGTGAGAAAGCCCTTCTTGGTTGTTTTTTAAAATGATACTTCTAGACTGATCTCAGTGATTCAAGAGCAGAGCAAAACTCTGGTCCTGAGTCTCAGTGTCACTGTGGAGCCCTGCTTTAGAGTGGGTATACATGAACGATGTCCTCCAGTTGTTGTACGTGGCCAGAGCTGTGTACAGTGTTCTTCAGCGTAACGGGGCGTGGGAGGCACTGTGTCCATCCCTGCTACCAAGCGCGCGTCGTTACAGAGAGGTAGCTTTTTGCAGGAGCTGGATGCTCTTAGAATGATTTTGCAAGCACAAAGCCCATTTCTCTCCCTTTTAGAGGAACTTTATATAGCTAACAAAGGGGCCTAAAGCTGCCTTTGGTAGAAGCTCCAAGAGTTTTCAGGAATACAAATAGGACCATGCAACTGCTAGCTCTGCTCTGAAAGCTTTGCCCATGGGAGAAACGAATGTGAAGTTTAATTATTTTGTCGATAGGAATCTTCCATATTACAGAAATTGTCTTTCCCTCCCCTTCTACCCTTGTGCTTTCTTTGCTTTTTTTTCTTTCTAGCTTGCTGATGCACAGGGCTTCCTTTTTCCTGTAAGAAGGAACAACTGAGTAATTGAAATGGAACACTAGTGAGGATTTTTTAATCTGAAAGTCAGCATTAATTAGTCAGGTCGGGTGTAATTAGCTCCTTCATCTGTCACTGCCTCTCCCCAACTTGTCAGTGACTTTCTTTTATCCTAGATTTCACCAAAAAGAAAGAGCTCTGTCACATGGGAGCTGCATGGGTGTTTTTCCTGATTGGGGTGCAAGTCAGTGACAATACCTGCAGGGCTCTTGGGGTCTGAGCTGGATCCCACCTGCTGCAGTCAAGGGCAAAACTCGTGCTGATCTTAAGGTCTCCCAGGGGCTTGGATGTCCAGTCTGCCAGTCACTGGTTCATCTGTGACAGTCATCCAGGGAGGAAAGGGGTGAGCCTCTTCCATTGGCCTCTGGTAGCATGCATGGCTGTGGTGCTGAGGTTCAGCTGCAGGTGCGCAGGGCCAGGGTGGTGGCTCAGATCTGATGTGAGAGAGCCTTTATGCTCCTCTAGACAGAAGTGCTCATTGGTACTGAAAAAATAGTCTTGGCAAGGAGACCTTCCTTGTGTTCCTCCTAGTCATGTCTCCACACTGCTGCTGGGGCAGTGAAGAGGCAAACCAGATCATCAGCTAGACCCTGGCCTTATTGGTACCTTCCATAAAGCTGTGTGTCTTTGTACCAGCCCAGGGCTGGAAGATGTGGGTCTCTTCATGGCCACATGTCTCTTCACTGTGATGGATTTTCTGAACTCGCATCTTCAGATCAGGAGGGGATCTTCATCCTGGGAGGATGCTGAAACTGTCTGGCAGCCTGAAGGCTGAATGTGAAGGGAGGAGGGTTTTTTATGTGCTGTACTACAGACTCCTCCTTCCCTTCCCCTCTTGAATCCCTCTGCCCGCTTTCCAGCTCAGTTAGTTTTCTACAAGGTCCCTCCAAGCTCAGCTGTGCTGCTGACTCAGCAGCTCGCTTGCCTCTCCCTCTTCCCCTTCCCAAGTGGTTCTTGGCTGGCTGAATGAACAAGGCAGCGCAGGCAAACATGTGCCGATGCCAGGCTAGGAGGTGGGTGAGCTGGTCGTGAACTGTGCAGACCCAGCTTTGCCAGAGGAATGCAGGTTCTGTGGTTTCTGTGCAGCCATTAGGCAAAAGGTTTGAGATTCTCCCCTTCAACATACTCTGTAGGCAGCCCTGCAGAGCACAGCTATGCAGCAGAGCTCTGCAGCTCTGCAACCCTGCTCTTGAACTTCATCCATACCATGGTAGTGTGGGGAAGCGAAAGGGCACCACACCCCACATCTTCCCCGTGTCAGGTACCCTGCAGAGACCTGCCCTTGCTTTGCCCCCGTCTTGCTCCGTGAGCTGGCTGTCCAGTGTGCACAGTCTGCCCACACGGTCTGCCTTTGCGTGGCTGTGCAGAAAGCAGGAGCTGCTGTAGGCTGTGTGGGTATGCTTTTATTTATTTGCCCATTTTTCTTTACCTTTCTCTGACTTAATGGAAGCTATGCCTGTAGCGGCACCTTAAATCTGAGCCAGGAAGCTTCTTTACAGGAGGTTCTGCCACCCTACAGAGTCCTGACTGGTCTTGAACCAGGAGGAAGTCTGTTTGCTTTGGAAGGGGCAGAGGGAAGCCCAAGAAATCCAAATGCCTACTTCAACTGGCTGAATCAGTGCCTCTTCTCCAAAGAAACAGATCCAGGGCTCTATTAGGATGCTCTTATCCTCTGCTCATTCCAACCTGGAGCAGCCTAAGCTTGCACAGAAGTGAGGCAGAGCTTTGGTTAGGGTTGCAGGATTAGGTCCACTGTGCATATCCTGGAACTGAAAAAGTAAGTGGGCCATTTTCAATGCTGTGAGTCCCTGGGTAGTACAGGAAGTGGTGGAGGGAAAACAGGCCAGCCTCCAAGTAGAATTCAAGCAGAAAAAATGCATTTCACTCCCCTTCTGGCTGATTTCAGCACTTATCTCCCCTGCTGATTCAGTTTGCCATGTTTTGGGTTGGATAAGCTTTCATCCTGACCCAGGCAGGATCTGACGAAGGCGGTAAAGCCAGACGAGTCCCAAGGGCAATGCTAAGTGCGCTGTGTCTGGCTTTGCAGCCGAATCTTGTAGTAAACTCCCTTTTGAAGGGAGTTCAGAGCTGTGGTGGAACTAGGGCAGGATGCATGCATGTGCTTACCCTGCACGCAGAGGGAGGCTGTCACCGTCAGGGACAGCACAGCCCAGGTGTCTCCCTCCCTGCCCTTGCCCTTCTGCCTGGACCAAATCTTGATCCTTCCCTGACTCAGTTTTCATGGGAGTGCGTATAATCTTGGGACTTTTCCAGCATTTGCTGTGCTGGGGTTTACACCAGCATCAGAATTTGTACCAGTCTTTAGCTAGAGGGTAGCAGGCATTGGCCTTCATACATTGTGGGTGCCCATCTGTTACAAGCTGGGGTTTGCAGTCACCATGAGAGTGGATGGGAGAGCCAGAGGGAGATGCCTGAGGTCAGATCCCTTCGTTGAGTTGAGGATTTAGCTCTTGGTTAAAAAAAGAAGATGGTATGATCGTTTTTCTGCTGGCTTATTACTATCTCGGTCTGTCTCGTTTCCCTTTCTTGTCACGTGCAGGCTCTTCTGTTTCAGGATTAGAATCTTTTCTCTCCTTCTCCTCAGTAGCTCAATAAATGGGAAATTATTATGGCTCTTTACCTCTCTTTCTAAAGAGAGAATACATATGCTTGATCAGGTCTTGCAGTAACTCCATTCTGTTGAGGAAAGCCCAGGCCAACGGGAGAAGGGGCAGCTGGGTGGAGTGAAGGTAACTGCGTGTACACACCAGGTGGGATGAGTGAGGTTTGCACCGACGTTCATGCAGCACCTATCTGCACTGCTAACATGAGCTGAAGTTGTAGCCTGGTTGTCTTTTAGAGGCAGAAGGGGGATAGTACTTGTCAGCCCAGCGATGGATGGGAGTTCGATGCTGGCCAGGGGCTGGCGGGTGCGGAGGATGTCTGTCTGCAACGGGGCTGTGAGCTGGGGCTGGCACCGCGCTGTTTCGGGAGGGGCTGGCGTGTCAGCAGGCGTTGGACACATAGGGGGATGTCAACGCCCTCCACTGCGTTGTCAGCATTGTTGGGATTATGGCTGCTCAGTGGGGAGAGTTTGGGAGTGTAGAGTGTGGGAGAGAAGGCAAAACTGCAGCAAGGAGCAGCTGGGAGAGGATTTGTATGCGGATTCAGGGACTTGGGAAAGCCTCCTCCCTGTCACGATGCAAGTAAGGCTCTCTAAGCAACAGCAGAAGAGCACGTGGGTATGCATGCCCCTGAAGTTGAGGCAGAAGAGCACCTGCGTGCCAGTAGCTGTCTCGGGCAGTGTTGTTTTGTATGCCCTTGGCCTTGCCCCCGCGCCCAAGGCTCATGCAATGATGCGTGACTGTTCAGGGAAACTTTCAGACATTCCCTGGCTGTTCAGAATTATGCATCCTGAATATTAAAGAAATCTTAATGGAGACTGAAACCAGCTAGATTTCTACTAACCTTTCCAGAGACTTGAAAAGACTCCCCCTTCACTTTGTTCTTGCTGTCTTAACAGCCCAATATGTGAAGGGGGAAACAACACAGAGTTCTGTGAGCCACCCTCTCCTCACCCTATTTCTTAGCCTCCTGAGGATGTGGAGGTCTGAAAGAAGAGGTGCTGTAGCCATCTGCCATCAGGGGTGCTGATCTGTTTTTGGACTGTGAGATTGCAGAGCAGGAGGAGGATTACAGGCTTACACGTGCCCTCCTGCACAGCGCTCTGCAGCCTGGCTGAGGTGGTGAGCCAGCTGCACGGGCCTAACCACGGCCAGGGGGTAGGAGAGTCCCAGCCTTCACCCCGACAGGAAGGGTGGGATGTTTTGGGACAACATCAGTTGCAGATTAGAGCTGCTGATCAACACTTGCGCTTTCCTTGGTGTACGCAGCAGCAGGAGGGCTGGAGCTCGGAGGTTTGCTGTTCTCCACAGGCTCTGCAACACTGGGCTCTGCCCATCCTGCCAGCACAGATGCTCTCCAGACCAGAGTGAATCCCATGGGAGCTGCCATAGCTCCCATGAACTCTCTGTGAGCAAAGCCACAGGCGTCACCCAGGCTGACCAGAGCCAGGGAGATTGCTATGACCTGTGCTCCTTTGCACATCCATCTTCTGCCAGGGAGCATTTCTGCCCCATTGCTTTTCCTCTTGGGCCGAGTTCAGGTAGCTCCCAGGTCTTCTCAGGATCTAGAGCTAAGGGGTGCTGGCAATTCATCTTGCTGATAGAAGTCCTGTTAAAATAGAAACGCTGGTTAGGAGCAAAGCTCACAAATTGCTTCTGGCCTGTGTGTAAATTGCTTGCAGCTATCAGGGTCAAGCAAGGAACTGAATCTGTTCATTGATGTGGTGAGGGGGGGCCGCAGGCTTTGCTGCTGGGAGCTGGGAAAGGGAGTGACACTTGCGGACTCTGGGCTTTCTGGGCTTTGCTTTTGGGGACCACCACCTGTGGCTTCCTGGCTTGAGAGGCTTCCATGCAACAACCAGGAGGGGCACATGGGAAAGTCTAAGAACCTGTGTGTGCTGGCAGCCCCCTGCAAAGGAAAGCAGCTCTCAGGGAGTCTCCCTTTCTTTCCTGCCCAAGGGTGGGCTGATCAGGGCAAGTTGCCTCCTTGCTGTTCCATGGGAGCACTGACAGCTTTTGCTTCCTAGTTTTTCCACAGGAAGCGGGAAAACTCACTCCATAAACAATATCCCACAGGGGTGGACAGAAAGCAGGGCTGTTCAGCCCTTTCCCTTCCCATGCTGGTAGTGGATAGTCCTTCAGGGACTACAGCAGGGTTATAGCAAGTTCTCTGAGGGGGTCAGTATGTGCAAGTACGTGCATACGTATGTATCTGCAGGCATGGATGCATGTGCTTCTGCTTCTACATGTGCATGCATATGCACGCTTTGTGGGAAAGATGAATGCAGCTATAAATAGCTGGGGGAAAATCTATTGTCAGTCTTAAGGAGGCAAAGATAAGGTCCCTTGCATTTTTCATCTGGTAGCGTGAACTGTTCCTGGGTGTGAGAACCAGGTTAGCTAATTAAATGTTCCTGCTGCTGCAGTCTAAACAGCATACTGTGAATCCCCTGCTGTCTCTATGCCTGGTGTTCCTGGAGCCATGCAGAGCCCTCTTCTGCCGGAGCACTGAGCTCTGGGACTGTAGTTTGAACTTCTCCCCTCTCTGGTTCCTCTGCCGGCAGGGCGTGGGATATCCCATGGCGAGCCTGTTCTTTCAGTGGCTGTAACAAATCTGTAGGGTTTGAAAGGAGTCATGCTTTGCTGCTGAGGATGCAGGGCTGAAAGAGCTGGAGCGAGCCTCCCTCCCCGGCTTTGCTGCCGAGACCCTTGGGCAACTGCAGTGGATTCATGGCTGTGCCTGGTGACACCCGGTGCTGGGCCTTGCTGACTGCCTTTTTCTCCCCCTTTGTGCAGGTGCTGGACATGGACGCAGAGGATGACCCCTTGTTACAGGATGCCTGGCTAGATGAGGAAGATGAAGAGGTAGCCCTCAGCTCCCGGAAGAGGCGTGAGGGTCCTCCATTGTGTGGGAAAAGCCCATGCAGAGTCAAGCCCCTGCGTGCCATGCTGCCAGTGTCTGGCTTCTGGAATATTGTTGGCTGGGTATTTACCAACCCATACTGCGCTGGTTTAATCCTTTTCCTGGGCTGTGCCATCCCTGCTGTACTTGCTGTTGTCATGTTCCTCCACTATCCAGCCCTGGATATTGACATCTCCTACAATGCTTTTGAGATCCGCAACCATGAGTCCTCTCAGCGCTTTGATGCACTTGCATTGGCCCTCAAGTCCCAGTTTGGGTCATGGGGGAGGAATCGCCGGGACCTGGCTGACTTCACCTCTGAAACCCTGCAGAGGCTCATCTTCGAGCAGCTCCGGCAGCTTCACCTCAATGCTTCCCATCTCGGGGTCAGCGCACGGGTCAAGCGCAGCACCCTGGAGGGCAGGACGAGCTCCACCAAGCCCCATGCCCACCTGAACCCAGGAAACCAGACTTCCCGAGTTGAGAGGGGTGCCCCACGCTGGGACTACTCCAGCACTTACATCAGCGCCAACACACAGACGCATGCCCACTGGCGCATTGAGCTCATTTTTCTGGCTCGGGGGGACTCTGAAAACAACATCTTCACCACTGAGCGCCTGGTTACCATCCATGAGGTCGAGCGCAAGATCATGGATCACCCTCGCTTCCGGGAGTTCTGCTGGAAGCCCCACGAGGTCTTGAAGGACCTGCCCCTGGGCTCATATTCCTACTGCTCCCCTCCCAGTTCCCTCATGACCTACTTCTTCCCCACTGAGAGAGGAGGAAAAATTTACTATGATGGCATGGGACAAGACCTTGCTGATATCCAAGGTGAGCTGAGGGCCACGGGTGAGGGCTGACATGTTTAAGGCATGCACCTCCTGCAAGTTCAGGCAGTCACTTACTGCTGTGCAGCTAAGAGGGCTGACTGCTTTGTGCAGAGCGGCAGATCCTGCCATGTTGTGCCTTGAGGAAGTCTTTTCTGCGCTTGGGCCACTCTTCTACCCTTTCAGCAAAGCCCTCGCAGCCCCAGTCATGGGTCACACGGGCCCCAACAGGCGAGGAAGAGGGACAAATGACAGGGTGTTCTGCATTGTACAGATGCCTTCTACTGACCCTTGTCCCCTGTGAAAGACTGTGGTTAGCCAGGGGAATGTCAGGTCTTGGACAGACAATAGGGATGAACTTCCCTGCACGATGGAGCAGATGAAAGAGGTCTGTGGGCTGCTCTGGAGCTTGAAAGGCAGCTTGTGACTCACCAGCTGGAAAGGCTTCTCTAAGGAGAGGAGGAGGAAGGCCCTGCCTCCTTCTCTCAGCTCCGTACCCTGTACTATGTCCCTCTACTAGAGCAGAGGCTCTGGGTGGTGAAAAAGAGGTGAATCATGAGGAGTCTGTGGGTGTGATGTGGCTGTGGGATGAAGCCTCCATCTGTCTCCCAAGCACAGGCTGCAGCTGTCCAGGAGCCATACAGGGAGCAGGCAAAGAATTAACTCCATCTGCTCTAGTGTGAGTAACAGTTCTGCTACCAAAACAGGAAAGAGTGTAGTTTCTGGGTCTTTCTGGTGTGAACTCAAGGGAACTTGGATTCTGGGGGTAGACAGGCAGTGTCTCTTACTCAGAACTAGCCGAGTGCCTCCATCTCTGCATCCCTCACACCATGAGATGGCAGAAGTACCAGGTCACAGCAAAGCCGGGACTCCTCATCTTCCATGGGTGTTGTTTAGCTCTTGTGCTTCCCAGTGTGATGGAGTGAATATTGGCTCGATGTATGAGAGCTAAGTGCATCCAACAGTGGGAGTATTGATGGGGATGTTGTGTGCATTGCTGCTTGGGGGAGCTGTGGTTCAGATCAGTCGGGTGGAAGATGCGTCCCTGATGGGGAACTGCAGGTAAGCACCATTGCAAGCAGTCACAAAGTAGAAGTGGAATGTGAGTCTTAGCAATCCAGCTTTCCCCAGTCCTCCCTGCTCTCTGCAAGGCAGCAACATCACTCTGATGAAAGACAGGATCATTCCCAGTTTCCCTCTGTCAGACTAGGCCCTGTGTCTTGCCGAGTCAACTAAGCAGGACCTAGCAAAAGTGGCATTGCTTTCTCCCACAGGGTCCCTGGAGCTGGCCATGACGCACCCTGAATTCTACTGGTATGTGGATGAGGGCTTGTCTGCTGAGAACAAGAAAAGCTCCCTGCTGCGGAGCGAAATCCTCTTTGGGGCACCACTGCCAAACTACTACTCAGTGGAGGACCGCTGGGAGGAGCAGCGCCGCAAGTTCCAGAACTTTGTCATCACCTATGTGGCCATGTTGGCCAAGCAATCCACAAGGTGAGGGTCTGTGCGGACAGGGCGGGTGTTTTGCTGAAAGTGGGTGAGAGCAGGGAAGAGCAGAGGTTGAAGAGGATAGCGCTTTCTGTTGCACTAAAGGAGTGGATGGAATAGGCCCTTCAGGGTGTAAAAGCTCTGGCTTAAGGTTTATGCAGGGCAGACATGCCTGCTCCGCTCCGATAGCCCTGCAGCATTCAGTCTCACCTGGAAGGCGCAGAAGGCTTGGCATGCCAGCTCAGGCTGCTGGTCAGTCTTGAACAGTGGCCATGGCATAATGCTCCAGACGAAGGGGAAAAAGCATCTCCTCTGAGGTTGGGCCCAGGCATGGTGCTGTGAATGAGGGTGGGAAGCATATGGCAGAAAACCACTCATACGCTTCCCTTTAATGCCACGTCCTATTGCAGCAACATGCCAGAGACATCAATAGAGACAATGAAAGGGAGCCAAAGACTGAATCCAGTGCTTGCCTTTCCACTTGGCCCCTGTCTGGCATTGGATCTGTTTGCTTCTATCTCACAAGTCCAATTCCACTGGCTCCAACAGAGCTGCTTCTCTGCCTTCCTGGTCTGAATTTGGTCCCAACTGGTCTGATGCAGGGGATGAAATGGTCCTTACTCAAGGCAACAACCTGCAGATCCAATTCTGCTTGTAGTCGTGCCAGTGTAATTCCTTCCACAAGTGTTTGCTCTTTGTACAGAGAGATGGAGAGGGGAGTTTCAGGGAGTGCAGGCTTTTTTCACCACCAGGTGTGTATGGTTGAATAGAGCTTTGCTCAGTGCTTGAGAGAGGGAGATGGTAAAATAGAGCTAAAAGGGCTGAAAGAGTAGCCCAGTATCCTGAAGCTGAGGGAAGGCAGTCAGTCCCAGTGTCAGCTTCTCAGTCTCCAGCTCTCTACTGCACTGAATCTCAATAGCTCCCAGAATGAGGGGCTACCGATCTTCAAAAGCAGAGTGAAATGCAGCCACCCCTTGTCAGCCCTGAAAGCAGGCAGCCACAGAGCATTCTCAGCAATGGGCTGGCAGAGTGGGTTGCAGTTATGGGAAGCCGAAAGGGAATTGGGACCCAGGCTCAGTTCTGAAGCTCGGATCCTGATGGCCTCCTATGGTGCAGTGTTATTGTACTCCTGGTTAAATTATCTTGGATTACTTCCGCTCAGAGCCTGCTTCCAGAAGCAGAAGCTGGTAAATCATATGGTTTCTGATAAGCTCTCACTCTGCTTGCATCTGCTGGTTATTACCTTTGTGCTTAATATAATAAGCAATGATTAGGATTCCAGATGGAATTGGCTTTGGAGGCTTCAGGAGCTGTTTGCTGACAGCAAGAAGTCTATTAGTGCCAAAGACCCACCATGCACTGGAGGAATTTTAAAAATATTAGACCTCCTCTTTTATTTTTCTCCCTTCTTGTGTGAACTTCACCTCCAGCACCAACCTTGTTCAACCTGTTCTTACTGCTCTGAGTTGTTTCCTCAGAGAACTGCCAAGTTTATCAGAGTAGTGACCTCCTTTGGCTCTGGGGGAGACATTGTGCTTTGTTAAATCCCCTGCTTTGTTAAATCCCCTGGCTCTGCTCTCTTTACGCTCAACTCTGCCTACTCCTCTTCCTTCCTTCATATCTTCCCACCCTAGCAAAGTCCAGGTGCTGTACGGAGGGACAGATTTGTTTGACTATGAAGTGAGGAGGACCTTCAACAATGATATGTTGCTGGCCTTCATCAGCAGTAGCTGCATAGCTGTTTTGGTCTACATCCTTACCTCCTGCTCAGGTAGGCTGCAGTCTTGGCTGCCCTGCTTTCACACAAAGCCAAATATGCTATGACTCCCTGTGTCTGTGCAAACCCCAGGAGAGACTCTGATGCCCTGACACTAGCACAGCAGCATGAAGGAGGTCATGCAAGTCTGATTCTCCAGAGCAGAGATTTGTAGCAGGATGAGGGGAAGGCTCACAGGAGAACAGGAGTAAGATGCAAATTCCCATCTTACTAACGCTAGTGTAAAGCTGATGTAATTTCATGGATGGGCCTCATGGGAAGGAGTCTGCAAGCAGTACTCTTGCAGCCCTGAGCTATTCTCTGTCACCAACACACTCCTGGGAACCAGTATTCTGACAGGGCAGGTGGGAGGTGTCTGTTTTCCCAGAGGGTGGCCAGCAGCACTATTTTTTCCGTGTTCCTTTCCTTCTGTAGTGTTCCTGTCATTCTTTGGCATTGCCAGCATTGGGCTAAGCTGCCTGGTGGCTCTGTTCCTGTACCACGTCGTATTTGGGATCCAGTACCTGGGTATACTCAACGGTGTGGCTGCCTTTGTCATTGTGGGGATTGGTAAGCATGTCCTTACTCAAAACCTACCTGTGTTGCCTTGCCATAGCTCCTGCCTGCAGGAGAGAGAAAGGTGATGGTGGCAAATGCAGATTGAATTGTGAAGCCCTTTCCCTCCATTACCTGTAAGTGAAATATTTGCAGGTCAGATGTTGAGGGGAAATTAGATTTTTAGCATGTGTCCCTACTGTGAGTAAAGTATCAAAGTCTGCCCCTTCTTCTCCCAGGGGTTGATGATGTCTTTGTTTTCATCAACACCTACCGCCAAGCCACTCACCTCAAGGACCTGCGACTGCGCATGATCCACACTATCCAGACAGCAGGGAAGGCTACCTTCTTCACTTCCCTGACCACAGCTGCAGCATATGCTGCCAACATCTTCTCTCAGGTACACTGCAGCTTTGGGATTTGGGGCTTTCTGTTTCTGCCAGAGGCCCTAATAGAGAGGGAGGCTGCCAGCACCCTCTTTCTGCCCTCTCCTCCAGCATAAGGGCATGCCAGACTTGCTTGCCCTAGAGGGCTGTCCCTTACACGCTCTAAGGCAGTGGACAGTCTCCCTGTATCAGCATCCAAGGTGATATTTCCTATGCCACTGATCAGCTCAGCTCTGTACCTACCAGGTTTGCTGAGTACCATGACTGAGGTCAGCATCTGCTATTCTCAGGTTCCCTCAGATACCTCTTTCTGGCCTGATGTCTCTCCAAGTCTCCTGCCCCAGCTGATCCCAACTCTGCATTCTCTCTCTTCATGTAGATCCCAGCTGTGCATGACTTTGGACTCTTCATGTCACTGATTGTGTCCTGCTGCTGGGTAGCTGTACTCTTCACCATGCCAGCTGCTCTTGGAATATGGACCCTTTATGTGTCCCCACTAGAGAGTTCCTGCCAAACCAGGTGAGCCCTGGAGCCTCCGTGAGTGGATGAGAAGTTGTTGTGAAACTCATGGCCAAGACAGCATGCAAATCCCTGCCCTATCCTCTCAGTCATCCTCCTCCCCCTTGGGCAGCTTGGCTTTGCTATTCCCTGTTAGTCTCTAACAGAAGGGAAATGTAGCTTCTGCCATTCCAGATTGGAGCAAAACAGAAGGGGTAAGTCCCACTCTTATTCCCCCTGGTGTATGCACAGGTGCTTCCCAGGAGCCAGACTCTGCAATGTCAATCATACCTCTTTGCTGAATCCCGTGGAGTACTGGAGCCATTTGTGTCTTCAGAGTGCTAACTGCACAGCTAAATCCTCAAGGTGTGGAGACACAGGCCCTGCAAGGCAGACAGATCAACATTGCTCCTGCCTGTGAGCACAAGCAGTGCAGGCAGATTTGTGTTTGAAAGTCAGCACATTTTCTCCTCCTCCTGCTCTTTAGCAGTGCAGATGACCTGGCCTGATTTAATTCATTAGCAGGGAGATGAACTGCTGAAACTTCCGTCACTCAGCACCCAGTGTTCATGGCTCAGCCCTGCTCTGTGTGTCCAGCCCAGCCCGCTACTGCTTTGCCATAGCAGCTCAGCCCCTGACCTCTCAGCGCTTAGCAATGGAAATTGTTTATGGCACTGCCTGTCGTCTTTCCAAGTAATTGGAGCAGGCTGTTGCTGCTCTTCTTGTCACTGAAGGAGCCCACTGGTAACTCTGCAGGGTATGTGGCTTAAAACTCATGCCTTTGTTTCCTTCCCTGCTCCATCCAGCTGTAGTCAGAAGTGCACCAAAAAAAGTGCCATGCACCTGGCTGAAGATCTCTTCGTTGCCTCGGAGGCCGCCTCCAGAGCAGGCAGAGAGACGCTTCCCTATCTTGATGATGACATCCCACTGCTCAGTGTGGAGGAGGAGCCTGGTATGTGCCTGCTGTGTAGTGCCTTCAGGGGGACTACACTGCCCTGTTCACCTGCAGTTCCTCCTGTCCATGCCTCAGTTTCCCTACTTTTAAGCTGGAGATGGTGCTGTCACAGGAGGCTGTAGGAGTCTGAACTCACTAATGGTTGTAAGTTGCTTTGAGAACTTCAGTGGGTGTCAATACATGCTTTCTAACTGCTTTGCTAATCCTCTTGGGTCTAATGTGCATTGTACTTTCTGGCTGTGACATGGATGTAGCCATGAAACATCTAATCCATAGCACCAGGGCAGCTCACCTTTGAGTAAAGAGTTTTCTCTTTCCTACCATTCAGAGCACTGCATTTGGGAAGCAGGTGAGAGAACACTTCCTTATTCTCTAGCATCACCTCAGAGTGTGTCCTCCATCAAGGCAAGAAGGGGGCAATGACTTGCCTGAGACCACATAATCTATCTAGGAAAAGAGCCCAGAAATTCGCTGTCTCTTGTTAGCAGGAGATAATCCTTCTAGCCCTGATTGAAGATAAGGGTGCTTATGGGAACATGCTCTTCTGTAGGTGGCTTTTAAAACTTACTGGGATCTCTTTCTTTTAAAACCCACAACAGGAGTGGTCTGGGCAGTGAGTAGCCTTCAGGCCTAGCAGCAAACTGGAACGGGAGACAAATGGATCAATGACTGAGAGCCCATCAATCCCACAGCAGCGTGCAGACCCTCTCCCTGCAGAGTAGGCTCTGAGCTGCCTTTGATAGGCAGACAACTAAGCTTTGGCACTGTGCTGCAAGAGCTGTCTCCTTAGTATGCCAGAGCCACATGCAGTGGTAATGTATGGAAATAACTCCTTCCCTTCCCTCCAGCCGAGTAATTTTGAGCAGAGCAGGATGCTCTTCTGCACAGGCCCCTGGGCATCGGGTAACTTGTGAAGAAGCAAAGCAGCTTGTTCCAGTTGGTGACCAAGCATGGTTTGTGGGTCAGCTGTACAGCATGCCAGGCACACTTTGACCCCACTACAGCAAGTGCCCACTTCTCACCGCCCACTTCTCACCCATAGAGAAGAGGGCAGTTCCCTAGGCATCCCTGAGCTGGAGTAAAGAGATCAGACAGGAGACAGGCTGCAGTCAGGAAGCAGTCAGCTGTGTGTCTAACTAGCTGCAAGACATACTTAGTGGGACAGGGACAAATTTTGCTTGGCCCAAGAAGCATGCAGTGTCCCTGTGACCATATGGACAATGTTAGTGGGATCTGGCAGAGGAAGAATAGCCTGAAGCATAGGCTTTGGACTGAACTATGGATTCAGAAGTGTAGCTGTCACATGGCAGTGATTTGAGAAAGATGCTTCCTATGACATCCTGAGCAAGTCGCTGCCTCTGCCTGGGTCTTATTCCATCTCCTTAGCTTGAGTGAGTTGTACAGCACCTTGCCGGAGATTTTGTAAAGAAGAGCAGAAAGCTATGAGAGACGCTCATGACACTGAGTTATGAGACTGCCTTTGATTTCTCTCTCTTTTTAGTCTCCCTGGAAGTGGGGGATGTCCCCTTGGTATCTGTGATGCCAGAAAATCTGCAGCTTCCTGCAGAGAAGAGCAATCGGGGTCACTTGATAACTCATCTGCAGGAGCTGCTGGAACACTGGGTGCTGTGGTCTGCAGTGAAGAGCAGATGGGTGATTGTGGGTAAGAAAGGAGGGGGATATTCCAACTGCACGGGTTTTAGAGGGTTTGACAGCATCTCAGTCAGTCCCCAAGCCTTGAATATAAGTGACAAGAGATCGAGAAAAGGGACATAATAGATGGCTTCTAACTCACTGGAAGAGTGTCCCCAGAACAGTCAGTCCCTGAGGGAACTGCAGTGAGGAGCTCTGAGACTTTTCCATCCCTCTCCTTTCACTCAGATCTGAAATGGCAAGTCCTGATGGGGTTTTCCAGGCATGGGGTTCATTACAAGAAAGCCTAGCTGCCAGGCTAGTTAGGCTTTAGGGGTGTGCTTTAGGGGCTGTTCCTTTTTCCTGTTGAAAATACCGTCTTTCTGCCACACCCTTGCTGCCTGAGTGTGTCCTAAGTGCAAGATGCATGCAGGGTCCCACACACTTACCTGGGCTTCTTCTTGCAGGGCTCTTTCTCCTTGTTTTGTTCCTGTCCATATTCTTTGCTAGCCGCCTCCATCCAGCTAGTCGTGCTCCAGTCTTGTTCCGGCCAGACACTAACATCCAGGTGCTGCTAGACCTGAAATATAACCTGAGTGCTGAAGGCATCTCCTGCATTACCTGCTCAGGTGAGAGTGCTGGTCCCCAGACCATGGTGGGTGCATCCTGGCCTAAGCCCTGGGCTGGAGGAGCCGAAACATGAGGTAGAGGCCTACATTGTTCAGATATCTCATTGGACATTGGATGGACCCCGTGGAAAGGAGGTGCACATTAGGAGTGGGATGGTCGAGTTGCATGTAGGAGTGGAGTTCCTGCTTTAGCTGGGAACTGCCTGAGTGTTTCAGCTGGAGTAATTTCTTTACGGTCCGTGGAAACTGACTACTTTTACTCATAAGTGCTGGTCACGTGCCGGTGACCAGCTGGGGGTCTGTGGCTCTGCATTCCCTGCTTAGGCTTTGGTGTTCAGTAGCAGAGTCCATGGTATGTGCAGGGCTGGTAGGTCTCTTGTCATGCCATTCACTCTTTCCTCCCTGACTAACCTTGTGGGACAGGTTTGTTTCAGGAAAAGCCCCACAGTTTGCAGAACAATATCCGAACCTCCTTGGAAAAAAAGAAGAGGGGCTCAGGGCCAGCTTGGGGAAGCAAAGGGAGCATAAGTGATACAGGACAGCAAGGTAAGTGGGGCGTGATGTCTCTGACTACATTTGGGTCCAGGGCCCAAGGATCCTCTCAAGTGAAAACTAAATCATATGATCTCTGAATAGCTGATGGTGAATCTCACCTATTGGTGGTCTCTTCAGACCCTGCCCCAGAGCCCTAGCTTGGTGCTGGATGTAAGTGGCATCATTACAATCCCTCTTCCCCTGAATACCTTCTGTTCTCTAGGACATGGTCCTGTAACCCAGGTGGCAGTATAGTCTAGTGACAAATCCCTCCGGTCTGAGTACAGGGCTAGGAGCTCAGAGCTTTTGCATCCCAGTCCTGTGTCACAAGCCTGTTGGCAGGCCATGAGGAGAGTAAATTCAGCCTGCTTTGCAGGGGATTTTGAGGATAAAAGAGTTATTGGGCCAGGTCCTGAGATGACATGAATCAATAAGCCACCAGGAATTACTACAGCTCAGGATATATTTGTGAAGACCTTTGAAAGGCATGCTGTGCTGCTAGAAGGCAGAGGCTGTGCCTGCTGCCCCAGAGGAGACAGCAGATTAGAGGAACCCTCATTTGCTGCTGCCCATGTCTGTAGGATTTGCTGATCGAGACGTAGCACTAGCCCTCATGCCCTCTGTTTTTCTTTAGATCTCCAGGGGACTGTGTATATCTCCAAGTCCAGAAGCAAGGGAAGGCCAGCCATCTACAGATTCTCGCTCAATGCCAGCGTCCCTGCGCCCTGGCAGACGGTGTCACCGGGAGACGGGGAGGTGCCTTCATTCCAGGTGAGTCAGTTCAGGGATGCTGGATCAAGAGTGCAGCACTCAACAGGTGAGCACAAGAGCCTCCTCCTGTTTCTCCATGGGGTCCTAGGCAGCTCAGGGTGAAATTTGCAGGGTATTGCAGTAAGGTAGTTAACCTGGAGGGCATTGTGCCTGGCATCGTTAGAGATTATGACTCACAGTGCCACAGTACTTGCCTGTTGCTGTTGCGATGTGACTGGCAGCAATGAGAGCAGAAGTGTGGGTGTCTGTGGATATCAGATGAGGCCTGGCATCATTGGCTGAGCTCTTCCTGGTAGAAACTGCTTCTGAGACAGCTGGATTCCCACTGACTCCTTCTGTCCATCATAGGCAAGCAGGCAACACTACCTGTGCACAGGCCATGTTGGGGATACACCCCCCCGAGGAGGACTTGCTTTCAGATGTTCCTCACCCTGGACAGAGCAGCCACCATTCAGCCCGGGCCACAGAGCATGTGGGTGGTGGGGGGCCCCATCACACACTGGCCAACCCTGGGGAGGAGGCAGGCGGGGGGCCGGCTGGGTTTGTGCCTGCAGTGCTCATTCTGTGTGGCTGTGCCAGTGCTCAGGGAGGAGGGGAGTGTGTGATGCTAATGTGCAACAGGCTGCAACGCTGTGGAGTTAAGTGTCTGTTTTCATTAATCCATTGCTTAGGTGTATAGAGTGCCTTTCGGTAACTTCACCAGGAAGCTGACAGCTTGTGTGTCCACAGTAGGGCTGCTTAAGCAGACGAGCCCCAGGAAGTGGATGATGACCACCTTGTCCTGTGACACCAAGAGAGGATGGAAGTTCGACTTCAGTTTCTACGTGGCCGCCAAGGAGCAGCAGCGAACACGGTAACCTTCCAAAATCCACTCAGGGCCGGGCAGCAAAAACAGCACAGCCGAGTGGCTGACAGGGGATGCCCAATGTCCAGTGCCAGTCCTGCCCTCAGTTGGTGACACCTATGACCCTAGGACTCGCTTTGCTGCAAGTGTGCCCCATCTTTGCAAAGTTATTTTGCAGGCCCATAGCATCATTAATGTGCCAAAGGCTTGACAGGTGCAGGACTGTGACCGGAGGCTTCTTTGGGTGGCAAAAAGACATTCCTGATCTTGGTCTTTCTCTTACCCACCTGAGCTCTTGGGCTGAACAGGGAGCACAGAATACACAATGGCTAGGGATCCAGGTCTGGAGTTGCTCACCTTTTTCCTTTCCTTCTGTCCCTGAGAACGTTTGTTTCCATGTAGTGCTTTGGACACATCATCTTTACTACCTCTGGTCCCCTTTAACAAACTTTCTTTGCTGCACAGGAAACTGTATTTTGCCCAGTCGCACAAGCCCCCTTACCATGGCCGAGTGTGTGTAGCACCTCCAGGCTGTCTTCTCAGCTCTAGCCCAGATGGACCCACCAAAGGCATCCTTTATGTTCCCAGTGAGAAAGGTAAGCTGATGAGGACCTGTTCAGCCATGTCTGGGTGTTTGGGCCAGAGTCAGACCTTTTTTTGCTGCCTTCTGATGTAACCAACCTTTCTTCTGTATTTGACAGCAGCGCCAAAAGCAAAGCTGTCAGCCACGTCTGGATTTAATCCTTGCATGAACACAGGCTGTGGGAAGCCAGCGGTGCGGCCACTTGTAGACACGGGAGCCATGGTGTTTGTAGTCTTTGGTATCAGAGGTGTTAATCGCACAAGACGCCCAGACAACCACGTCATCGGGGACATGGTACATATATTCTGACATGCTGGGCAGGCATGCTCGGGGCTGAAGAGTGAAGGGTGGTCTCCCTGGGTGGTGTTTAGTTAATCCCTACAGCCCACGCAGCGGTGTCCAGCAGTCTAGACAGATGGAATAGCAGAGGTGGTAGCATTGTGATGAGTGAAAAGTACATTTCTGTTTTAGCAAGTTCACAAATAATGGAGATCAGGAAGCTCTTACTGAAATCACTTCAGACTTTTCAGAAAATCCCTTTGTGAGTGCAATATCTAGCCTTCTAATTTTGAGTCTAAATCTGGCTTTCCTGAGGATTTTAGAAGCAAACCCATTTTGAGCTCAGTATGAAAATCTTACTACAAATTCAAGATCCAAGGAACTGATATTTTTCTGTAATTGTTTATCTTGTTATGAGATATTAATATGAAAAAAACCAAATCAATTACTCCGGGGAAAGGTTACTAAATGTGACTTTTCCAGGAACAGCTTATCTCCCAAATCTGATACTTTGACACATTCACAGCCTTTCCCCAGAGAAATTATGCTTAGCTCTGGTCACTCGGCAGATGCACTTTAGCTTTCTACTGTTCTCCCTGCCTTCTGATTTGGAGGCACTGTGCAGAATGAGCCTTTTCCTGTTTCTTCTGGAGGGGGCAGTGCAAAATGCAGGCAGTAGAGTGGGCAGAAAGCTGGAGTTTCATGCTGGGCACTGCTAGGGATTCAGAGCTGCTCCTTAGGCAGACCCTAATGGTTTTGGGCATGGCATGGTGGCTACTCATTTATCAGTGCTTCTGTCATACTGCCTGACTTTTTTTTTTTTTTTTTT
>VZTL01060982.1:30051-48760 GCA_013400535.1 Scopus umbretta
TTTTTACTTTTTTTTTTGGTGGGGAGGGCGGGGGCAGGCAGGGCAAGGTGTAGTTTCTTCATGGATTGTCTGGTAGGTTTTTCCACCATATAACCTGTGGTCTGTATAAGCTAGTCCCAGGCTGCGTAGCCAAGAGAGGGCTCTACTTCTGTCTTCATGTGTCAGTTTCTGTGTGTGTGCCTCACGTGTGGTGCTCTTATTGTTGTGTCTCCTTGTGAAAGGGCAGCGTTATCTACGATGACAGCTTTGACCTCTTCAAAGAGATTGGCAACCTGTGCCGCCTCTGCAAAGCCATCGCCAGCAACACCGAGCTGGTGAAGCCAGGAGGAGCTCAGTGCCTGCCCTCTGGTAGGTAGGACTAACGCCAGCCACAGAGTCCTTGGAGAGATTCTGGGTCCCTGGTTGGAGACTGGTTCTCGCCCTCCAGTCTGAGGAGTGTGGCTGCTAAGGGCTTCTAAACTTTCAGATCCCAGCTTGACGTAGCAGGGAAAGGAAAGGGAAGTACCAGCCAATGATATATGCAGGCAGTGCAGAGAGGAGAGGTGTTTCTCAGCAGTCAGTTCTCCTGACCTGGCTGCAACACAGCTCTGCCTGTTTCCACTTGGCTTAAATCACAGCTCCCACCTCCATGGGGCATTCACCTCGCACTTCTGTGTTTTGTGCCAGCTGTTTTCGGGATGAGAAATACACAGCGAGTGGGACAGAAACATCAGACTTCTGTTCTGCAGCTCTGCTTGCAGCAGTATTTGTTTGAGCTGGGGTCCTCAACAGCAAACCAGAAGGGGTGGCTGCTTCTTGTTGCCTCCTTTTCTTCCTGAGGCAGCTTTACCCTTCTAGAACATGCCCCTGTTTGTGCTTTCTCGGACATGAGAAAGAGAAATGGTCTCCAAAGACACTGGGCGTATTCTTTGGGATTTCATCCAGTGAAGGTAAGAACAGAATTGCATCTGTTCTTTCCAGTCATGGGTATCGTTTGTGATATACTTACAATCTTTTGGACTAGCTTCTTCGTTGTACCTCCTGAATAACCAGCAGATCACACCTGATCTCCCTGTGATGAGGCTACTCACGGCCCCTGTGGCTTCACATACCTAACCAGTGACTGTCTTGTCTAACTTCAGAGGTCACAACATTGTGGAACTGAGTCTAGGAAGTGTATATTGGCTTCAGGCTAAAAGCCAATTTTGTGCCTGGAGAAAATCCTTGCCAGGCCAGGCAGACAGCTCCTCAGCGCTTGCTGTTTGTACTGCTTCCTGACAGCTGGGGACAAACAGCAGTGGTAGTGTCTTGTCCAGTGCTGATGGCACAGAGTGCCCTTCCAAACTAGCAGCAGCTGAGGGCTCTGGTGCTGAGACCTCAAGGGCTCTGGCAAGTCAGAGTTGCAAGGGGAAGCAGCTGCTGACAAATGGGGCCTGCAACTTTCTCTTGTTTTTTTCCCCCCGTCCCTGCTCCAACATGCTTCCTTTCCCTGTCCTGTCCTCCATCCCTTGCTCTTTCTTTCTCTCCAGGTTACAGCATCTCCTCCTTTCTGCAGATGTTGCACCCTGAGTGCAAGAACATCCCTGAGCCAAACCTGCTGCCGGGACAGCTCTCTCATGGGGCAGTGGGGGTGAAGGATGGGAAGGTGCAGTGGATCTCCATGGCATTTGAATCGGTGAGCACATGGCATCACCATCTATCCTTGTCACAGTTTCTTCTTGTGACATCTAGGGGTTTAGCTCTGCTCTTTCTGCACTGGCCGCTTTCACTTGCAGCCGTAATTTAGTGTTTGCTAGTGTTTGTGCCTTGTTGCAGACAGATGCCTCTACTGACAAGCTGCTAGAAGTAGCTGCTTATGCCACGATTCGCTCTTACCATGAGAGCTCAGGCAAAGAGCTGGTGGCAGATTTGCCCATCTGCCACTGCCAGTTCTGCCTGGTGCTGCAACTCCAGCTGGCTTGTTCTACCTCTTCCCTTGCCATGCATACTGTGCCCCAAAAAGCAGGACACGAGAATAACATGTTCGTATTCTTACAGACAACCTACAAAGGGAAGTCTTCCTTCCAGACATATGCTGACTACCTGAAATGGGAGACATTCCTGCAGCAGCAACTCCAGCTCTTCCCAGAGGGCTCTGCTCTCCGGCATGGTTTCCAGACCTGTGAGCACTGGAAGCAGATCTTCATGGAGATTATAGGCAAGTGACTGCCATGTTTCTCTCCCTGAGGAGCCCACACTTTGATACACCTTCACAGCACACTCTGTCCCATCTGATGGGCCTGTGTTATATCTTCAGTCTCTTACCATTGCTGTTCAAACTCCTAAAGCCTGTTTCTGCCCCAAGCAGCATATACTGTCAAAATCCTAGGCAGAACCCAGGGAAATAGAGAAGGGAAGGGACTCTGCCCTGCTGATTTGAGAGGCAAGAAGTTGATCACCCATTTTCCACTTTCATCCTCTCCTTCGCATCTGCCCCAGTGCGAGTCCCTGCCTGCCTTGTTGCCAGCAGGGACGCAGTGCCTTTCTGATCCCAGCTGTCACCTTCCAGGAGTCAAATTAGCTGGCTCTTTTCTTCCAGGAGTGCAGAGTGCCCTGTACGGTCTCGTCCTCTCGCTCGTTATTTGTGTGGCTGCAGTGGCGGTGTTTACCACTCACATCCTCCTCCTCCTGCCAGTGCTGCTCAGCATTTTAGGTAAAAACACCGATTCCAATGTGTCAGGCTCTCCCTTTGTCTGAAACTGGTGGGTTGTGGCACTGCTGAGTCTCTGGTGATTTGAACTGAATTGCTCTTACTCTGTGTAAACCTTTTGGCTTTCCAGGAGCCAGTCCTGATACACCTAAGTGAACAGGAGAAAATCTCAACAAATGCACAGGAACCTCATTGGGAAAGTAGATTTGTGTGTCTAATTCCCAGTGTGTTTTATCTACACAATCCCTTCTATTTGTTTAAATAAGGGTTTTAGCTACACAAATGCCATCCCTGCCTGTTATGTATAATAATGTGATTAAGTCCCACATGCTCTGAATAACAATTGCACTACTTCCCAAGGATCTGCACTATGGCTGCTGTTTCCAAGCAGTGGGAGATTTTAAAAGCTGAATATTTTAGCAGTTTTGTTAGTATTTGAAGCAAATTTGTAAATAGTTCCCTCTCCCTGGCTGGTGATTTGACGATATTGTGGACTAAGTGTGTTGCTAAACTTCTCAGTTTAAAAATCAAATCTATCATTTTAAAATCACTTAGTCTCCCACACATGACTCACAAACAAACATCACTCTTGCCTTTAAGAAAAACCTGTGCATGCACTCAGCCTGTGTGTAACTCCAGCAAGCAAAACAAAGGGCCCTCTTGCCTGGGCTTGGATTCATTTAGCAAGCATTAGTCGAGATTGGCATCAGTCTGTCAATTTGCCTAATATTTAATTAGGTGCTTCACTGTCCCCAGCAGATCTGATTACCTGACTGAATGGTCCCTGTGGAAGGTGAGGGAAGTGTTTGCCTCTGTGGGCAGCAGGGAGTGTGTACAAGATTCAGACTGGCTAGCGTGCAGATCTGCAGGGGTACAATCCCAAATTCCCCAGTGATTGACTTTTATCAGTAGGCCTGGGCAGCAGTCCCAGAGTCCCTTAAATTTGCCTAACGTGACCTTCTTCACACAGGGGTGGTCTGCTTGGTGGTGACCATCATGTACTGGTCGGGCTGGGAAATGGGAGCTGTGGAAGCCATTTCCCTCTCCATCCTTGTCGGCTCCTCTGTCGATTACTGCGTGCACTTGGTGGAGGGCTACTTGCTGGCAGGGGAAAACCTGCCACTACACCAGGCAGAGGTGAGCTCTTTTCTTCCTATAGCCTTGTATCCATTCCCTTCATGCCCTCTGTGCCACTCAGCTGTGATGCAGGACCTAAGGCACGATGGGCAAGGGGGGGCTGCATCTTGCCACCCTCACAGCATGCCTGGGCTGCTTGCTGCTTGTCCAGCTGACAGGTCAGAGGCTGATACGAGCTTGTGTACCTGAGTACAGTAAACCTAGCTGAGGGTCCGACCCACGTGGTTGTCCCTTTCTAACTGGCCACAGCTGTGTCCAAAGCGATGCCCTTTCATGCCCCAGCAAAGAGAGTCTTCTGCTGGAATGGCCGTGCACTTATTCTGTAAGCTCTGCAAATTGCTTTGCTGTGCTGTGCTGGACCTCCAGGTCTTGTTAACATCTTTTCCCTCTTTGGGAAGAAGGAGACCACAAAAGCTTGGATCTCTGATCCCAGGTATAGTATTTGCATGCAATACCTCTGCTGTGTAGGCCCAGCAGTCAGTCTGATGTGGCTGAAAGGAGGCACAAAATCCAGCAGATTTTGCCTCTGCTGGGTTTTAATCTCATGGCTGCTTGCCCCGTGTGCTCAGAGACTGCATGAATTGCCTGATCTGCACTCACGCAGCATCTTTGTCCTGGACCAGGACTCTATGAGCTAAGGCTCCCTCTCAAAGGCTAAAACATGAGTGCAGCCCTGTCCCCACTCCCCCTTAACCCTGCTGTCCCTTCTGCCAGGACCCCACAGCATGCCGCCAGTGGAGGACGATTGAAGCGGTCCGTCACGTGGGTGTGGCAATTGTCTCGAGCGCCGTCACCACAGTGATTGCCACTGTCCCGCTGTTCTTCTGCATCATTGCCCCTTTTGCCAAGTTTGGGAAGATTGTGGCCCTCAACACAGGAGTCTCCATCCTGTACACATTAACTGTGAGCACAGCCCTGCTGAGCATCATGGGGCCTGGCACCTTCACCCGCAGCAGGACTTCGTGCCTCAAGGCTGTGGCAGGGGTGCTTCTTGCTGGCCTGCTGGGTCTATGCATCTGCCTCGCCCTGCTGAAGAGCGGATTTAAGATCCCTCTGCCTAATGGGACAGCCCTGTAGGCCCTGTGCCAAGAGCCACATGCTCTGTCCTCTTGTTCCCTTTCTTTTTTTCTTTTTTTTAAAGGATATTTTTTGTAAGAAAAAAAAAGAGGAAAAAAATCCCCTTTTTCCAGAAGTTTTTCAACTCCAGATGCACTTTATTTTCTAATGGGTTTTGCTCTAAACTTGTATTTATTTCAGTAGTGATGGATGGATGACAGACAGTGAGGGCTGCCCAGGGAATACCTTAGCCTGTGAGTAGGAGGGGAGGAGGTCTCCTCCTCTCAATTTTCTTTCTTCTTTTCTTTTCTTTTTTTCTTTTTTTTTTTTTTTTTTAAATGAAAAGAGCTTTCTGGAACCGCAAAACTAAAAGGGAGAAGTTGGGAAGGCCATCTGATCCCTTTCAAAACCCTTCCTTCTGTCCCTCCGCGCCCCTTGGCCAGGGTCAGCATTGCAACGATGACTCTTGAGGTGATGTCCTACCCCCACGCCAAGCCTGTGCCTCACTACCTGAGCCTTCAAAAACAGCAGTGAGCTGTTGGACAGGCCTGGGAAATAGCGGTGTCGACCCCTCTGCCATGCCCTGTGCCCAGGCTAGACCAGCAGTGAACTTGCTGCACGGGAGCCCTTATGGATGTTATTGTGGGATCCAAACTAGAGATGTTGGGTGGCACCACCTGCAGTGACCCGCTTTCACCATTTGTGGGGAGCGTCAGGATGCATGGCTTTCCCCTTCTTTCTGAATGGACAGCGCACCTTTCGCTGGGATCTCTTGGGTCTGTGAACAGCCATCAGGAATACAACTGGCGCCCTCAGCGGGCTGCCCTCCTCTCCCTCATCGCAGTAGTGAGGCCAAGGCAGTGTCGATGCCCAGGCCCACCTCCTGCTCAGTGGGTGCCCTCACCAGTCACTGCCTCTGCCCTTCATGGTGGAGAGAAAACAGACAGCCTTGGAGTCCCTGCAGAGCCTTTTGGTCACGGCAGTCAGCTCGTAGCCTGAGGACAAGCTAACTACTGGGGCCACATAGAGCTCATGCCTGGTGGCGTGCACGTATAAAGAGTGGTGCATCCTCTGTGGCAGCTTAGAGACACCCTCCATTGTGGAGACATGAGGGCAGCGGAGCTTCAGCCTGTGGCTGCTGCCTGCTCAGGTGGCTTATATTAAAGTAAAATGAAATCACAAACTGGTGCCATTAACAAATACATTTTAAGCCTCACTGATTCTATCATATTTTTTAAATTGAAATGGCAAATGTGTGCATTGATATGCAGCACATCTGGTCCTCAGCAGAAGGGGAGGGGTTGGGCCCACTGGGAGATGCATTAAACATTATTTACAGGGATGCCAATAGAGAGGGTTGGCCAGAAAGCAGCCTGACTCCATTTGTTTGGAGATACCATATCCCTGGTGGCTTTGTGTTTTCTGTCTGGATTGACCCCCTTTTTAAGATGAAATTCCAGGAAGCCCATCCCCATTGCCAACCAAGTTCTGGGGACTGTGCTGCTGAGACAGACCAGCAGCTGCTGCTGCTTGGCTCAGTGTATCCCCACTCTGACCCCTGCCAGTCTTACACCTTCGCATCGTGTCATCCCTGTGAAACTGGATCAAATGTTCCTAAAGTAGGTTCCCCAAGGCGTGAACTGGAGAGAGGAGTGCTAGGACAGGGCTCTCGTTGATGCCAGGGGAAATTCAGAGCAATCCTGTTGCAGGCAATGAGGGTGGTCAGAGCATGAGCAGAACAGACCAGGTTTCTTCCTTGCCATCCCATGGTGCAGCTGAGTTACCCCTTTCTGCAAAATGTTAAATGTTCCTTGGCACCTACCTCTGATCTGCACCAGTTCCTTCACAATGAACCCTATGCCCATGAATAAATGGTTCTGGAAAGGATTTTTGACTGTCCTTAAGCTGTGCTGCTTTGATGGCTGCTGTGCACAGTTCAGCTCCAATATTGATCTGTAAGCCATGCTTTTCCCTATGCCTGTTCTCCAAATTTAATTACTAGTGGTGCCCTGAGCACTCCGAAGTGGCAGCAAGCTTACAGGGCAGTGTACTGATGATATACAGCCCTGTGAGACCCATGTGGCTGTGTGGGTGCTGCAGGGGAGAGCAAGGTAGCCCTAGTGCTGCTGCCAAGGATGCTCTGGCTGGCAGCTTGGCCTGAATTCAGCTAATGCTTCAAACTCCTTGGGGTGATTAAATCTGATGGATATTTCCAGGTCACCAGACAAGAGAATAAGGTGCAGAGTGCACCCTTAGAGGAAGTTCCTCCTTCTATGAGCAAGAACAAGCCTTGAATGGTCTTTAAGACCAGGCATAGATGTGCTTCGAATCCTGTGAAGTTTAAAGCTCATTTAAGCCCCAGTGTCCTATGTTTGTGCTCACTATAAAAAGGCTGTGTAAGCCCCCCACCTCCAGAGTGATTCTGGACACACCATGCTGGGACCATTCATTCAGCCACTCTGGGAAGGCAAACATTAATTTCAAAGTAGTGGAAAAGCTGTCATGTCTCTTGCGTCTGATCTGGCAGTGTCTGACCTGCAGACAAAAATAAGAGAGTTCTTTGCACCTGACAGGATCTGTCCTGTTTTCTGGAGCAGGCAGGGAATCACTTTCCTTCTTCCTCTCTGGCTAGCCCAGGCTCACTCAGTGCAGAAGGGCTGGCTGGCACTAGCAGGAGCAGGGCATCACCTTGCCCTTGTTTGTCCAAGGTGGTACTGGGAGAGCAAGGGCTGGAGCAATTCAGAAAGGAAAATGAGAGACCGAGATAAGTGCAGAGCTGTAGCAGATGATTCACAAAGACGTATTGAGGAGATTGTGCCGCCCCAGCAAGGAAACTGAGGCAAAGAGAGGAGGAGGAACTTACTCCAGATTGTAGTAGGATGGCAGAAGAGCCAGGAGGTGATCCTAGTTGGTGCTTTTCACTGCAAGGACCCACTGGATGTTGGTTAGCTGAAAACTCAAACATAGTCATGACACTTGTCTTAAGATCTAACTAGACATTTGCCCTATCACCATTTCACTCTGCACAGCTCTGTGGTCAGGGTGGCTGGTGCTTTCTCCATGTGCTGTGGAGTGAAATAGGCTTAGAGGTAGGGCCCAGCCTTCCCAAAAGTGCTGACAGCACCCTTATCTCCCCAAGCATCTGTGGAGACAATAAATCAGTAGCAGATGTGTACATCCATCTCTATGTAGGCAGCGTCCTCCTTGGGATTAGAAAATATTCATAAAATTATAGAGGTAAGAAGATGGATGGGTTTATCTGAGCAAATGCGAAGGTGGGGCTGACAGCCCTGCTGGGAATCGGTGCTCCGAGGCAGATGCTTGTAGCAATAAAAAGCAAGGCCTCACCTGTCTGGCGCTGTTCTGGGAGCAGATGCTCACCCTAAATTAATTCCTCCCACGTCGCTGCCTATCTTCTTTCTCTGATGACTCCTCTGTCTCCAGACCATCTCTTGGGCCCTGTCATCTTGCTGAGCAAGGTTCAGCCTTCTCTGTGGTAGCTGCTTGTCCTAAGGTGCTCACAGAGTCTGGACTGAAAGTGGTTGGAGATTGTCTCGGGGAGAATTGCTCAGGCAGAGGAAGCTAGGGGGTTAAAATGCTTCATACAAAGCTGTCAGTTTTGATGTTTTTAAACAGTAGAACACAGTAGACCAGCCTTACTTGGAAGAGAATGCTCCGATTTTCCATTTCAAAACAATCCTGCTGCAATTAAAAAGAAATGTACCTGAGTTCTCAGTTACAGCACCCTGCAATGGAGTATTTCTGTTAACTGCCCACTTCTTTACTTCTAGTAAATCCTGTTTTGAGGATTACATTCTGAAAAGTTGATGTTAATGTTTCAGGATGGGGGTCATTCTGAAACTGCAGTCTCCTACAAAATGGAGCGGGTCCTGTCCTGACCAGAAGCTCTCTCCCTGCCAACCCAGGGCGGTCACAGAAGAGCACGGCTCCCGGGTGTTGAAGCACTGTGATATACGCACAGAGCTGGCGTTGCTGCTCCTTGCCTTCTTCAGGGGAGCTGCTGAGTGAGTGTAAGGCTCCCCATGGCTGTGGACACTCAGGGGGAGAGTCTCTGCTCACAACAGCCCTGTCAAAATCAGCCTTGGAGTGAGGAGGAGCAGAGCTGATATGATTTGCAAAGGTCAGTGTCAGAGGAAGGAATAGATCCAGGTCTCCTCACTCTGTTTCCTTGTGTCGTGGTGCCTTTTGAGGTGCTGGGTTCACACGGGGTCTGTACAAGCAACTGGGGCATCGGGTTTGGCCACCACCCTCGGCAATTTCAAAGGCTGCAGACGCTGAAAGGGGATCAGTGGCTGAGCTGGGCTGTGTTTCTCAATCCCTGCTGGATCTGAAATTATGCCAGAGCAAAGCCAGCCTGGGAAATATCCCCAAGGAGAACATGTGGTATGCTTACAGAGTTACTGGGACCACTGATACAGTAGTCTGGATGCAGTGGTCTCCAGAAACCCCTAGCTTTGTCTCTGCTGGAGCAAACTGGGATGTTGCTTTATGTCATGGCATTTAATTCTTTTAGCCTGCCCTGCACTGAATTTTCTTACCAGAGCAGCCTGCCCTCCTGGAAGGTTATAAAAGGCTTTTATTTTAACCCTGTGACATGTATAAATCCTCCCACGCTGTCCACCAAGGAAGCTTTGCTGATTGATTTGCAGCCAGGCAGGACAAACTCACAGTCTCTTGGTTATTTCTTCTGAAATCACTCCTCACCCCAGATAGCATGCAAGCTATAGTTCACAGGTTCAAAGGTCTCTGCTAACTGCTGTGCCCTGGCTTAGTACCCAGGGTCCCAGAACTGTCTTTCAAGGCCTGTCTCTATCCTGAGGGCATAGTGGTTTGGCTGTTTGGCTTGCTCCCCTCCACTCCTCCTCTGGGTAGTTGCTGGAGGAGATGGGAGGGCGACGGCCAGGACCGGAGGCAGAGCAACAAGCAGATGAGCAGTAAAGGTTTGCAGGGGGAAGCTGAAGGGAACAAATGGGAGAGAGGATGGTTCAAAAGCCAAGGGGAAAAGAGGTGTGAGCACCCCAAGGAGGGAGAGCACTGCCATTTCACCACGCTGTGTGCAGACCTTAGGTTGTCGGTTCTCAGAGTGATGTAGCACAATTCCTGATGTAACGTACACGTGTTACTTTTGTAAGTCGTCTCCTACCCTCACTATTTTCAGTGTTCCTTGATTTTTGGAGACTGTTGTAAATAAAAAATTTTGACATTCGCACCTTTGGATCCTTCACTCATCACTGTGTCACTGTAGCATGTGAGTGTAGCACCGGCCGGAGTGGCACTGATGTGGGGTGTGTGTGAGTAATGCAGTGGGGATAAGGCCACAGCATTGGGTTCCCAGCATGCATAGGATTGCTCCTGCTGCTGAAATTGGGCCCATCGAAGCCAGCTTGCCACATCCACAAACGCTGACAGTCTGGAAAAGCCAGCTCAGGATCCCACAAAGGTCTGCAAGAGGGCTGGCTCGAGTGGGAGCTTTATCCAAGGTTTGTGGAGGCCTTCTACTTCTGCACTCCATACTGTGCTACTTGCAGTGGATGAAGAATGCACCTCTGTGCTGGCCCCACAAGAAGGGGGTTCATCTGCCTGCTCCTGCGGCACCGCAGTTTCTCACAAGGCACAATGCCTGGCATGAACTTCTGGTCAAGGTTTTGTCCCCGTGCTGTGTGCTGCAGCAGCGAAGTGCTACTCTGCGCCTCCCAGGACCCCGCTGTACCGATGCACGCAGAGGCCAGCAGCAGGGCAGGAGGAGGACCCAGGCATTCCTGTGCCGAGCAAGGTTTGCTCCCTACACCCTCTCATCTGGGTGCGCTCACACTGCACCAGCAAGAATGCTGCTGGGAAGGACAGCACTGACAGCACATTGCAGCAAAACCCTCCCATGTTTTCATGCCCTCGCTTCTACAGATGAGGCCAAAGTTACTGGTGAAACCCCTATTGTAATAAAGAACACGAAGGCTCAGGATCACAGTCTGACAAATAAGAAAAAAAATGCGGTATCCACAGGAAGGAGGAATGTGGCCCCTTTAATGAGAAGTTGGGGACTGCAGGTAGGGGAGGGTTTATGCTCAAGCCTGCTGCTGGGAAATTGCCAAGCAAGGCTGGAAGGGGGTTGGTTTTGGCTACAAATTCAGCCCCCTGCCCCAAGAGAGGCACAACGGGCACTGCGTTGCGTGCTGGTGGGGAGCTGCATGCAGACGGTGGACCATGGAAGAGGCACATGTTGCTCAGTTCGCAGGACTGTGAGACCACCTGGCAGTGGTGAGCGCCCACGGCTGCCAGATGTGGGGATGGGGGCAAAGGAAAGGGGTATCGCGGGGTACGGCAGCTACAGACGCAGGCAGAGACGGGCAGGGTTCCCATACCTCTTCACAAAAGGGCTGCTGGCCTGGGGCAGGGTTTGGGGCAGGGAAAGGGGCTCAGAGGATGGATTACATGGAGCGACAGCTGCTCACTAGCCATTTCAAGCTGGCAGAGGCAGGAAGGAATTGCGTTTCTGTCTGTGGGAGCCTGTCCATGCAGGCTGCTGGCTCGGCCCCTGTGCTAACACCGACGGTCCACGCTCTGAAACCTGCTGCCTGCGATCTGGCAGAGCCCCATCTCTTCTTCCAGGTGAGCGAGTCTCGTGTGAAGTCTTCATTACGCACAGCAAATTCCTCCCGGTCTTCTGTCAGGCTGTGGCACAGCAAGGTCTCCACTGGCTCCCTGGTGCCCCACCAGCAGTTAGGGGCTCTGCCTGTGCACCCCGGGGTGCTGCAGCAGGCGCACCCCTTCTCCCACAGGCTCCTTCCCACCCCAAACCCAAACCCTAACCCTCAGTTTTGTGCCTTCGAAAGGGAAAAGCACCTTCTCTCTGAAAAAACCGCATCAGAGCCTGCCCTTCCCACTGCGGCAGGATGCTGTCGCTGCGCCTTCATCCCACCATCACCCTCCCATCCCTGGGAGAGTTTTTGGGGAGGTGGAAGCACATCCCCCATGAGCTCCGGCAAGGCCGGGCTCGGTCNGAGCCCCGGCAAGGCCGGGCTCGGTCGTGCCCTTATCCCGGGGGGGGGGGCGGTGCACGAACCCTCCCACCTTCGCACGAGGCGTCGGCACGAGGCGTCGGCACGGGCGGGCCCAGGTGCGGCCGTTACCTCCTCAGGGCGCCGGGGCGGGAGGGGCTGAGGGGAGCGGCCGAGGGCAGCCGCCTGCCTCCGCCGGGCGGGACGCGGTGTCGGCCCGGGTGAGTGGGGCNCCCGTCCCCTCCGCTCCATCGCTAACGCCATCCCCCGGCCCTCCTCCCCTCTGCCGCAGGTGACTTTGCACAGGCGTCGGGAGCTTTGAAACCTTAGCGCGTCCGACTCAGCCACGCTGACGAAAGCAAGGGTCTTCGGGTGTGTTAGTGTTTGGGGGGGGTCACCCCGCAACCCCCGCGGTCTCGAGCGTGGTTTTTGCTCCTTGGCGCTTTTCTCCCCCGTGCTGCGCTCGCTGGTCCCGCCTGCCCTCTCTGAGCACCCCGCTCCGTCCAGGGGGGCCGTGGGGCACAGCCCCGTTCACCACAGGGCTGGGGCTCGGCCCGCGGCTGGTGTCCGCGCAGCCCTGCGTGGCTGGTTATCCGTTCCCGAGTAGCTCGGCAACGGTCTGCTCCCTCTGATGACTGACGCAAAGGTCAGTCGAAGAGGATGACTCACTCTCTTCCCTTCCCTGGCAATTTGTCACCCTGCAGATGACACATCTTAGTGGCTCCTCAAGCAGTGAGCAGAGCTCCGGCAGAGCTGTGAGGAGCTGTGCTTCTTGGGATGCTTTTTTTTTTTTGTCCTCGTGGCTGTTTATTCAGATATTATGTGCTCCCGAGGCCTGAGGATGGTGATGAGTGAAAGCCGGAGAGGCTGGGTGCCAGGCTTTCCTTTGCTGTAAGCCAGCACAGGAGCTGAAGTGAGCCCAAAACGGTGGGAACTTGGAAGGTTTGTGGATCATGTTTCTCTTGAGTGTTGGCCCATGATGCCTATTTCTTGTTGCTTTTTTATTCTTTCTTCTCAAGTCAGAGCAAGTTTATCGCCCTAGGAGCTCAGCATGGAAACACAGTTCAGACTGCTGCATGCAACCAGTAGTAGGAAGGGCCAGGGAGTTTGGTAGCACCTTGATGGGTGTTTTTGGCAGGGAGAAAAGGAGCCTGGACAGGAATAAGGCCTGAAGTGCATTGGGCCGGGGTGAGAAAGGTTGCCAAAGATTTGGTTTCAAACCCAGACTCGAGGCAGAGAAGCCGTTTTGCCAGGTGGGGTTGTGCATGTCTCAGTCTGGGGGGATCGATTAATCTGCCAGCAAAGTGTTGCCATAGCTGGGCTGAAAGGCAGCAGCTGGTAAACAGCACTGCGAACACCCGCTTGTGATGGGAAGTGGAGGAGGTTGAATTAAATTACAAATAGATTGTGATTTAGGCAGACAGTAGAAATGTCCTCCAAGTTAAACATGAAAGGTTCTGCTTCTGGAAAAGGAGGTTGCGAGGCAACAAAGAGGGCTGCTGAGGGGTGAATAAGGGCAGGGAGGAGGTATGGGGAACTCCTGCGTGTGGACTAGCCAAGCGGGGGTATGTCTCAGAGGAAGGGTTGTGGTGCTGCTTTGGGTGGCTGATCTGACAGCATGTGGGCAGGGAGGCTTGGTCCTGTCCTCTTCCAGTAGAAGATGTGGCAGTCTCGGACTCCCCAGAACGAGAGTGGGTGTAAGGACATCCAGTTGCCAAAGGGGTGAGCACTGAGACGTTGTGGCTCAGCTGGTTTTGGTGGGAAGGCAAGCAGCTCTTGCTGTGTCATGACTGCTTCACTTTAATGCATGTTAGCTTGTGTTCTGTGTTAGGCTCATCTTGGCTACAGGTGTGGGCACTGATGTCTCATTCCCCATCACCGAAGAGCTCTGCAGCCTTGTCGGAGCATGGCAGGTGATGGGTGATTGAGACATTCTCACATGAAATGAGGTGATCTGAGATTATTTCCCTAACCACACTGAACCCAGAGAGTGCAGACACCAAAGGGATGGGACCCTTTACAGACTGGGGCAGGGCAAACTCAGGGTCAGCTTTTAAAATAGCTGTGCAGAGGTGCTCCCCCTCCCTTAAACTTTAAGGACCTTATCAATTTAATCTCTTGGTGCTGAGTGAGAAGTGCAAGGTGACTGCAAGGGAAGGTTGCATGTCTGCACTAGGACTTTTAATCCTTTCTAGCTGGTGGCCTCTGTCCTGCTGAGCTTCCCAGGGCTGTGTGGTGTTGGACAGAGGCATACGAAGAGGCAATAGGGACTTGGGTGTTCTCTCTTGAACCCGTTCCCAAACCCATCGGCTGGCTTGTGCAGGCTTCTGGGAGCCTTTCCCAAGAGGTAATGGCCTGGGCTTCACCTTGGCTTTTTTCAGCCTAACAAAGGAGTTGGAAAAATGAGGAGATGAGCTGATTAAGCAGTCACTGCATAAGCTAATTGCCCACAAATGGCTGTCTGAGTCCAGACCGAAGTTTGTTGTCTCAGCATTGAGCACTGCCTGTCAGAACAGCTTCATGCTATGGGGAGCGATGAGAGCCACAAGCTATCCCTTGATGGCATTCAAGAGCATGATGAGTTTCTGCTGCCTGCTGCAGCTACTCCGCTTTGCTTCAAGGAGTTTTTGTTTGATGGACAGTATAGTTTTGTCACTAGAGGGTAAGCCGTGGTGGTTCATCTCCTTGAGTGTCACCTGGGCTTGTGGTAGTTTCCTGAATGAGATGCAGACCAAGAGTGCTGAAGGATCTTCTGCCTGTGGGATTTTCTTTCCAGCTCTTTCTTTGGAGGGGGGAAAGTTTCTGGCAAGAGAAACTCACTCTTAAGCTCAAGGGAAGGTAGTGGTGAGGTGCTGCTTTGGCCATGTTTCCTGCCTTTACCTGTTCCTCCCTTTAGATAGGAACATGCCCTCTGGCACAGTGACACAGTGCTGCATGCAGACAGCTGAAACAGTTTGGGGGTCTGACTGAATTCTGTGAAAACTAGACCAGCTTTTTGTTTTTCCTGTAAGTGCTATTGACTCGTTCTGGATGGTGCGCAGGGCCCCGCTGTATGCTCTTTGGGGGCAAACTGCTCCTGATGACAGTTTCTCAGGCTGGCTGCAGAGGGTGGTGGGCTGACTTTTTTTTTTTTTTTTTTTTTTCTTTCTTCTTCCTTAAACCCTTGCAGTCTTCCTGAGGATCCTTGTTTGTCAGAGACATACTAGAGGTGTGAATGAGCAGGTGTGAATACCCCCGCCTCTGGTATTCATGTACCTCTCAAAGGAGCTGCTATAAGGGAGCCAAAGGGTAAACCTAGGCTGTTGTGAATGCCTGGAATGACACTGATGATAAATCATGAATCTTGCCAGTGCTTTGTCTGTATGTCTTTAAGCTTTATTTTTCCTGATGTAAAAATGGAAGTGACATCTGTGTCTAATGTGTGAGGCTGTGACCTCAGTGAAATCCACTGATGGATGCTGCCGGAAGGTCCTCATGCATCATCGAAGGCTGCTCTGCAGAGGCTCTGCCCTCGCTGGGCTGCTGTTGTGCAGGCACCCTCGCAGTGCCCTGGGGCTCTTGCCGCTAGCTGGGAATACAGGAAGGCTGCTGTTTACTCGGGGCCTGGCTTACACTGGCCACAGTGAAGCTTATGTGGGGACAGAAAGCATGCTCTGAACTGGCCCAGCCTGCGTTTAGGCATCTGGTGTGGTGACAGATCATCTCTGACCTCCCAGTATGCAATTATCATCTTCTAGCTGCTGCCAGAAGCTGTTTTGCTGGCCCTTTGCAGCTTTAGGGCTGAGCAGTCTGTGCAGCTGGTAATAAACCCGAGATAAGAACGTGCCTCTAACCCTGGGAAGCGCAGAGGGCACCAGGTCAGAGACACCCAGCTAAGCATTAATTCTGTTCTCCGCAGGTTATCACTGTGTGCTACTGGAGAAGTGCACCAGTGCTCTCCAGAAAGCCTTCTCTCTGCTGTCGGATCTGCTGAGGCTATTTCTAATAAAGCCAACTATGGAAACGCAGATTCAGCTCCCTCCTGACACGTGGAGACAAGTAAGTTCTTCCGGCACTGCTGCTCTCGCCCCATTCCTGCTGAGCTGAGAAAGCCACCTTACCCCGCTGGCTGTGGTAAGGAACCCGCCCTGCCCACCTTGCAGCTGGTTTTTAGGGGCATTCTGTGCTGGTAGCTGTGCTGTGGCAGCTCCCAGCAGGGTTAACCGGGTGCCGGGGGTGGACGGGTGGGACAGAGCTGGGACTGCTCGGCAGCCAGGGCCACGCTCCCTGTGCGGTGTTCGAAGGGGGTCGGTGGTTGGGGTGGACAGGCAGCACTGGACCGGAGCTGCTGGAGGAGCCTGGCTAGGGAAGGGTCGTGGTGACCAGCTGCTAACCTTGCCTGCGCTCGGCAGCCTGCAATCCCATTTATTAGCACTTAAAATTTGCTGTCTCTGCTCCAAATGGAGTGTTTACAGCATTGACATGAACAGCTGTCCCAGTCAGCCAGTTCAGAACAAATGGGAGCTCTGGCTGGAGTGTTATTTTGCTGCAAGGGGGCAATACATCTTATTACTAAACAATGAAGCTCGTGATGGATGGTGACGAGTCTCTTTGCTGTCTTGCTTGATGATCACACTGAAAAATAAACGTAAAACTGAAGATGTTCCCAGGGATCTAGGCAAGGCCTCGCATTGTACCTGGGAAGAGACAGCGTTGACGTTCTCTGGTGCCTTAACTGCAACAGCCCTTGCATCAGACTATTGGTTATGCTGCCTTTTTTCCAGGAGGGGAGAGCTGGGAGCGATGTGGCAGTTGGGGGAGAAAATTCAGGGAGAGAGAGAGGAAGAGGTGTTGGTCAAAAACATGGGGTGTAGCAAGAGCTGAAGACAACTGCTCTCTTCCATGGGAACACTGCAGAGCTCTTGTCCTTGGTAATATTACCTGTCATCTGATTATAAAGCAGTACAGGTTGAACAGTGTTGTTTTGATCGAGCCTGAAGCAGAGCTGCGTTATTGGGGGAGCTTATGGCTTGCAGGGGGGATTGAGGAGTGAGGACAAGGTCCTCCAGAAGGCCATGGAGGAAAACAGTGGTTACTGGGGGGACAAGGCCCTCCTGAGGGACAGACACGTCATCCTGCTGCTTCAAGTGACTTGCATGGAGGATTGTAAGCAATAGTCTCTCTGAGCAGAGAGCTGGAACAAATTACATGCTCATTTAATGCCAGCACAAAACTGGAGGAATTGCGTTCAGCGGAAGGGAGGTGCGCTAGTCTGCTCTGCTGCAGCAGCAAAGCTCAACCCCGCGCAGGTACGTTACCTACAACTTAGTCGCTGCAGGGCTATCAATGGACTCTTGGACCGAGCTCTGCAAGAGCTGCAGCGGAGTGCTAGCCAGCTAAAGATGGAGCGTGAGTCACTAATCTCCTACACATACCTTCACCCACGCACCCTTCCCCTCGTGCTGTTTCTAAGAGCAGCCAGCACAAGGACTGCTGGATTTTCTTATCTGTTCTCCCCTACCCTAAGGGTGTTTTCTTTTAAATGGGAACTGTGAAACGATCAGAACAGGTGGTGCTGTGATTTCACACCAGAATAAATATATTCAGAGCAGAAGTGGAGCAAGCAGAAGAGACCCATGGGAGCCAGCGTCTCCTTTACGGGGGCTGTGTGGGTGATGGTGCAGGGTGCCGATGCAGCACAGCAGGACTGACAGTGGTGAGGACTGGCTTGGGTGTGCGAGTGACAGGGGTAGTGTTGGAAAACCAATTACAGCTCATTTGAAATATTAGCATATCGGCGGGCAGGAATTCTTCTGAATGGATTGGTTTCACTAGGGGATCAGGGAATAGGGCCAGCGCTTGGCTGCCGGTTTTTCTTTCAGCACACTCGCATTCATCACCTGACCTGCTGAGGCATTGCTGGGATCTGCTAGAGGAGAGCAGCAGAGGGGCTTGGCGTATCCCTGGGGAAGGGAATTCCCAGCATTGGCGTCTTGCAGCAGGAGCTGTGGCAATGAACAGCGGCGGAGAGGCGAGCTCTCTGTTGGGAGCCGTGAAAGCAAACAACAAAGCAGCTCTGTTTTGGTGTATGTGTTGGTGGAGTAGATGCAGGAGGGGGAAGCTTTTAAAAATCCCAGTCCTCTTTTTGCCAAAAAGTTCTCCCTGGTATATATTTATATTTAGTACGTATTTAGCGGAGAAGAGGAGGAGGGCTCTCTGGGGAGGTGGTGGGTTTGTAATCCAGACAGATTCAAAGACAGACTTAAATAGAGCATTAATGGCAGAGGGAAGGTTTGAGTTTGCAGCTTTCTATTTTGGCAGAAACAGAGCTTTCTGTGTGTGCCGGCTGCTGCTCAAGTGCAGGGGGTGGTTGGTCCCTGCACAGAGGAGCTTTCATTTATGTGCACACAAGCACTCCTGAGAGTCTTCATGCTGTTTGGGGGATTTTTGGATCTGGTCCTAAAAAGATCAGGAAGAGAAAAGAGGGAGTGGAGCTGGCTTACCCCATGCCTCGTGCACCATGGTGGAACGAGCTCACTTGCCTTTCTCCAGACATAGCCGAAAGCAGCCTGGCCTGGCGATCTGCAAGTTGCTGCTAGATGCTTGATCTGGGAAGGACCTCGTGGCTTTGCCTTTCTCCCGAGGTGGAAATTGCAGCTTTGAAGCAAAGCTCTGCTGAGCTCCCATTACCTTGCTCCTATGCTGCCTTTTCCCTTTAAATTGTACTGAAATTGGAGAATCCAGTGCTGAAAGATTTTCTGGACATCACACTGCAGCCAAAATCATTGTGCTTCCTTTTTTATTCCCATCAAGGTCATGGTGCACTGGGAGATTTTTTTTATTTTTTATTTTT
>VZTL01060992.1:0-18626 GCA_013400535.1 Scopus umbretta
ACACATTTTTACTTTTTAAAAATGTACCTGTTTGATTTACCTGTCAAATCTAGTTTTCTCTAGTCTTCCAAAGTATTTCTTGAACATAAACATTTGAAACTGGGCTTAGTTCATAACTGGAACATTATTTAAAGATAGTTTGTTTTTTTTTTTTTTTCTCTCAGCGCTTTACTCTCTGTTTTAATTGATGTAAATAACAAAAGCAAGCCAACAACATTTAACAGTCTGATCAAAAGTACTGCTTGTTCACTGCTCGTATTTTTACTTGTTTGCCAAGTAACTCAGGATGCCACAGACCATCCAGTTCAAGGTAGGTTAGAGCAGAGTTACTTATTTATCCAATTAAATAAAGTTCTTCTCTACACCAGTGACTGAAAAATCTGTGCCCCTCAGTCAGGTGGGGGGTGAACGCTGGCCAGCGTGCAGCAAGGACAGAACTGTTCTCCATCGTGCGCATGGTGATGCTGGACTGGTTCAACATGAAAAAGCACATGGCACAGTGTATAGGTAGGTTGATACACCTGATACAAGACCTGCTATATACTCCCTCTGAGCTACTTTCAAATCTGGGGCCTGCAGGCTGTCTTAAGCTAGCAATGCATCTAATATATGTGCAAACATAAAAGGAATCTTTCCCTGCCTTTTCTTCTCAACTTACAGAAATATTCTAATTAGTTATTTCAGGTGGGAGAAGATGGGGAGGAAATTTGGAGCAGGGGAAAAGTGTGACTGTTGACTTTGCAGTAGCTCTGTCGAAAAAAATGTATTCTGCTTTTAATACACACCATTTGGAAAGCAAAGCCCTTTTTAAAATGCTTCAGAACTCATGTCCTTTTTAATTGCCTGGAATTCATGGTGGCTGTGTGAGGAAGCCATAAACATATACAATCATAAAAACACATTTAGACAACCCAAACAGAATCAGTGCCATATTATTTTAGTTTATTATTCCTAGTGGAGTACAGATTGGTCTTCCTACTTTGATATTTATTTATACCAAGGAACTACAAGAACATAAATGCCACTCTTGGGATAATCCTAATGCTGGGGCCGAACAGAATACACATTGCATCTGTCTCATTTGCAGTAAAATGAAGGAGTGTTTAGGTGTAATCCTGCTAATGAAGGACAAAGTTGAAGGTCAAATGTAGTCTTCAGAATGTACATGTCACTGTGAAGCTGAGAGAACTGCAGCTCTGCATTATAAAGTTTTCTTAAAATATCGAATAACTAAGATGGGAAAAAGGAAAATGTAGCTCTCTGGTTTTATTATTCCTTTTTCTTTGAAGCCACTCAAGGATTCTGTTCAAGACTTTAGTGCTCATATGAAAAATTAATGATGGGGTTTTGCTAGACAGAAAGCCGCCTTATTTTGTACACGATTAACAAAGAAACTCAATGCAGAAGTGAGATACTCTGCAGGGGGTGGTTCTCTCGGAGGCCAGCTCACAGCTTCACACCAGAACATTTATTGACATGGGAAAATACCCACTTTTATCCAAAGACAGTTAAACAGATAGGATATGTGCAGGGCTGTAGGTACTGAATAACAAGGAACAGATTCTCAACAAAGGAAAATGTCAACCAAAATAAATAAACAGCCTAGCAGCAGGCTGACCCTGCGCCGTGCCTGTGGGCTGTTTTGAGTCTACTGCAGAGCCAAGTGCAATGTTAGTCTTTTGCTAGTTATTGTCAGAAAGTAGATTATCAGCTGAAAGGCTGGAGGGTGACTTCAGTCTGCCTGTAGCAGAAGAAAAGCCAAGGACATGTAGCCAGTATATAATATATACAAGCCAGATCTGCACTCTGCTCACATGCTGTTTTGATTTGGTGTTCCTCACCTACAAAGATCTCATTTTTGGGCGTCTGGGTACTTTTCCCACAGATCTTTTCCGATGTATAATATCACAGAGTAAGCTCACATGAGCTTGTCCACCTGAAGGCATCCTGGTTTAACCCTGTTGTTCCTGCGTAAGCTGCTCAATTTTTAAACCTTCTTGGTTTGGTCTAGTCAGCCAACTCCGTGCATTTTCTGGGATTCAGAAGGACCATCTGCTACCCACACATTCAGCAGGAAAGCCACCCAAAAAAGGTATAAATTTTACAAGTTATAATGGAAGTACAATGACTTTTACTTATTTTAAGCTTAAGAAAAGACAAACAGCTGTTACTAGTGTATATTTATGATTTGTCCCCAAGTACAGGAGGCTTTTATGAGTATCTGTTAAATATAACACTGCACTACAAAGAGCTGAGTGGGGTTATAAATCTCAGGTCAGACTCGGGGGTTTCAGGTGTCAAACAAGAATGAAAGCAGATCACCCTGGACAAACCGGAACAGAAAGCTTTCTTTCCTTTCCTTTTTCTACTAATAAATGGAGAATGATCTCCCTGCAAATAGGGCCATTATGAACTACAAGCTCTATTTGTCTGTAGGTTCAAAAAGGAGTTACGTTAGTTTTGAAAGTACTGTGCATAATTATGCATGAAAGGTGCAGAATTAGTCAAAAACAAAAGAAGTCTTCTATGTAGAAGCTTAATTTCCTTAAAACTTCATTCCCATAGACAGCAAGGATGACGGTTTCCCATGCCATCTGACGTGCCTCTTGCTTTTGAGGTAAGGAAATCTGGGGAACATTGAAGTTGATAGGAATTGGTCTTTTGCAGGAGGACACAAGGTAGGGTTTATAAGTTGTCATTTCTAAATTATAGGAAATCAGTTATGCTAGATATAAGAAGACATGAAACCACAAATAGAGAACCTGGTAACAGCACTTAGGAGCTTTTCTAAAAGGCTTCATATTTTGCCTGATTTGGTTATAGTGTGTTTGCTTGAGCAATTCTTTTGAGGTTATCTACAGTGGTGGCACTGAAATAGAGTGACTAGTGTACAATTATAGAACCAGGTTGGCAGAATGATTGAACTGGCTAACTGCCATTTTCACAGCAATTATTTTTTTTCTTGTGGATTTTCAGATCAGATCCCTGCAGGAACAGATTGAGTGGAGTTTTTATACTGTTATTATGAATGTTTTGATAGTGCCGTAATGATTTTTTGATATTTGATAATAAAGCCTTGAGATGGTAGCAGTGGAAGCCACAGAGTAGGTTTCATAATCTATTGATTTTGCAGTTTTTTTCATGGTGAATTTTTCTTCTTTGCTACCACTGGTTGTTAATTTTTTAAAAATTATTTTTGTGGGGATTTCTCTCACTGCTTTTGCCTACCACACAGTGCTGCTACATATGATGTATATACAAAAAAATGTGCTTACATTATCCTGTCAAGTGCTACTAATGAAATATAAAGCAGGACAGCCCAAGTTTGGTTCTGCATACTAAACTCAGTGAGAACTTTGCTTCAGCTACATTAAAGAAACGATCAGTTCCTATCTGAGACCAGCTGAATGTTTTTGATACAATGAGATTATATTCCAGTCTGTAATTCAAAACTTAGACAGGCAGTAGTTTTTAGGAATTAATATAATTTAATATAATTTATAACCCTAAATGGTAATCTCTCTAGAACAGGAATGGTATTGCCATGTGTAATCCCCAAAACGTCCTGACTATTTTGGCAGGAAGGCAAAATTTGATAACAGAATTGTAACTATAGCTGTGAAGCCTGTGAGGGAGAGGTGTCCCTGTTCTCCTGGGAGCCTCCCCCTCTTGGGAGCAGCCGGGTCTCACTGTTGCACCCTTGCAAGCCAAGAAGCCATTTCTGCCCTGGCTTGTCCAAACAGCCTCGTGCTGATGAGTGGCTGGTCTTGGTTTGTCCGTTGGCTGCTGCCAAGCAGATGGCACCGGCTGTGTTTTCCTCACTTTTGCTCAGGGAGAGCTCTAATTTGTGTTTCCTTCTGCTCCCCAGCCAAAGTGTCCATGCAGTCTTACAGGCATGTATTTATTCTTGAGACTTACAATGCTTTTTTATTCTGGCTCAGATTGACTGACAGGCTCGAAAGTTCCTGTAAGGCAACATGAGAGAAAAATAAGGACAGACAGACAGCAATGTCATGACCCTCATTTCCTTAGGAAACCAAGCTAAAAATGAAAATGTAACCTCAGACCCTTTGCTGAGGGCTTCTCCTTTGAAATCCAGGATAAGAACAGATATATCCCAGATCAGAAAAGACATGTGGAGATTACTGTATTCTTCTGACTATATTAAAGGAATCAATAAAATAAACTAATTGTGAATAGCTTTTAAGTCCTCTTAAATCACCATTATTATTGCAATTATTATTAATCATTTTATTGTATTTACTTTTCAAAGGAAAAAACGGTCCCATGGTACAGCTAAAACCAGAGAGGGATGCCTGGGGGACAGAAAGCAGATGTGCGTGCAGAGGTGCTCCCCCGCCCCTGCGCTCTGCTTGAGGAACAGACTGAGGAGTGGGCTGCTGTCATGCACTGCACCAGGCTGCAACCACGCAGGAAGGTCAAAACAACTGAGAAAGGAGGCTGGCAGCAGTGTCCCTTCCCTACGTAAGGTGTACATTCAGCAGAGACAGCAAAGAGGTTTTCGATTTTTGTCTCATGTAACAGAAGGGAGGGTAAGGTGTATGGAGCAAACTCGGGAGAGGAAAGCCACATGTCCTCCCCAGGCTATGCTCACCTACATGCTGTAGTCACTCACAGGCAATTTGTAACCATTTAGGTGGGTGTTCTGTATCTGCATGACTTGACTTTAAAGCTTTATTGAAGCTCTTCAGTCAAATCACTAGTGACCTTGAGAGATCCTATCACATGTGCTGGCAATTGTGTAGTTGATGCATTTCCATATGAGGCACTAAACCCTTACATATTGGAAAAGTCATTTGGTCTCTTAGAACTTGCATGGAAAAATACAAGTATTTCATAAGGACAAGTGGGCAGATTATTCTCAGGCTATTGATTCCACATTTTGGTCTGCTAAAAATCTGCTGCTAAATAGACCTCCCTACTGGAGAGACTGAGCAAAATGGCCATTACAGGGAGAAACTCTGGGGATTTATTGATTGGACATGAGAACACTAATCATGAAATAGCAAAGATTGAGCATGCTGTTGTGACTACTATTTGCATAAAAAGGTAACACTTCAGTGTTGGGAAGGCATATTTTCTCAGAACATTAACAGTAGCTGTCCCAGATCGAGTCAGATGCCTTGCCACATCCAGCAGGGCAGTCAGTTCCTCAGGCTTCTCATTTCCCAGGATCTAGAGAACTGGGACAGCACACACATAATGTTGTCTGTAACAAGTAAGTTAGCAAATACACTTGCTACACTAGACAGATACTGAAAACAAAACTCCTATCTCCAGCAAACCTACAGAATAATGTTTTCTCTCTCAAGCATATCTGACAACAGCATAAATTGGGGATTTTGAAATGGCTAATTGATTTTCTATTTGATTCTTGTAGTAAATAAGTTAATTCAATTAATTTCAATCAATTCTTGTCATCAAATTCTTGTAAACTTTCCTCCCTCCTGACATGATAATTTTGTCAACTTCAAGTATTCAAGACTCAAAAATGAGGAGCTTCTTAAAATTCTGAGCAAGACTAGACTGTTATACAGTTTACTCCTTCACAACGGTATTAGTTTCTTTCCCCGTTTATCTTTCTGGTTTGGGGTTTTTTTGTTTGTTTTTATGTAGCACATCAAAGATAGAGACTAAAAACATGGATAGAAACTTTCTACAATTTTTTTAAACAAAGGCCAAATTTGCACATATTTGTGTATCTCCAAGCTTTATGACTTTAAGAAAACACATATGAAATTACAATGTTCATTATCAGACTAGGCAAAACTTAGTAAGCTGTAAATGTCTGCCACAGAATTTACCTGGATGAGACACTTTGCAATTTCCACGTTTGTCCTTTCCTAGCTTTGTCATTAAGCTGGTAGAGTTGCTCATGAAGAACACCCACGAGTGCATTCACTGAGGGTTTCACTTGGGAGAACAGTGTATACAGCCTGAAAGCAAAACATGTTAACAGAGAGTCTTTAAGTCCCGAACAAAAAGCTCACAACATATACAGTATTTAGGTAACCAGCTGCCAACACCTCTGCACAGCATTCTCTGGTCCTTCTGAGTGCTGCCAGGGTCTTGCAGCCCAGTCTCCCAGTTGTCTCTTTCCCTACCTTTGCTGCAGTCCTGTTTCTTTTGGATCAGGACAGGGGACTCTGGTTCAAAGCCTGGCTTACAAGCCCCCAAAATCTGGGGACAATAGTCACTGGGTTCTGAACTGGTGAAGAACATGTAAGGTGTTTCTCAGAGCCAGGGGAAAGTCGATCAGAGAAAGAAACAGATGGAGGATGGCTGTTCATTACATATCATGTGTAGTCAGTCCTGGAGAGAGACCATGAACAAGTAAAACATTTGTGTGCATCTTCTTAGGCACTTGCTAGTCCTCTGCTTTGTCAGTGAACCCCCAGGCATCTCCATTGGCAACCCTAACAGGAGGATTGCAAGGTATCTGTAGAGGGCAGGCAGTTACGTAGCTCTGAATGGGCTTGGAGAACTTATTTCCATGTATTTAATCTGTCTTGTGCCATTTCTCCCTTGTTTTACCACTCTTTGGCCACACCAGCCACCTTATGAATGAGCCCAAGATTGAGAAAATAGGTACGCAGCCTGAAATCTAGAGCCCACAACAAAACACTCACTACCTTTTCAGAAGCATCTAGAAATAAAGGCTGCTGCTGCTGCTGCTGCTGCTAATGATAATGATGATGATGATGATGATGATGATGATGATGATGATAATAATAATAATAATAATTTAATTCTGTTTGTGCTAGGGGCTAGACTCCATGAAAGATCTAATCCATGCTTCCACAAACAAGTGGATGCAAACTGCACTGATTCAGTGCAGAACACCGAATTGCTGGAATTCCCAATGCTACTGTACACTTAGGCATGCCAGAAGCACCCAATTCTGCATGAATTTATGAAGTCACCACACATTACATAGCTCCTGAAGTGCAGTAAGATTTTGTTTATTAAGGTAGAAATCAGAATGGCTCAGACTGAGCTTTTCTATCTTAGGTGCAACTCCCTATGTTGTACCTAGTGCCAGCAGTTCTCAATTCCTTGCAGATGGGATTCAACAAGGTATCTCAAGCACCAGTAGCTCCATGAAGTACCTTACCAAATAGGGTCCTGAAAGACATCAGTCCCTTAAATGCCAGTTGGCCTGCTGAGGGAGTGGTGGATTCGCTCCACATCTGATGAGAGGATTCATATTGCCAATTCAGTGGGAGAATCTTTCTGTTGTAGAGATGAAAAGCTCAGAGGACCTCACTCATGCTCAGTGGTCTTGTAATTAAATGTTACACACTTGATAAGCACTGCATTGCAAGCCTCAAGGCTAATTTACATGTTACCACCAAAATGTCTCATTTTAGTTTGCTTGTAAAAATACTGTACAGGCATCATTACATGTCATTGCAAATGGTTTGTATCAATGATGCTTGGGTGACTCTCAAAATTACTAAAAGCTGTACATAATTACTGCTAAAGAGCCCTGTACAGAACCAATAATACTTCCTCTACAATAGCTATTTTATGACTAAGATGGCTTTCCTGATGTGACTGACAATGCTAGGATCACAGACAAGCAGCCTGCCAGCAAATAAAGAATAGCTTTTTTTGGGAAACAAAATCATTTGACTCAATTATAGTATTACATGTATAATTAAAGTGTATGTCGCTTTTCCAAGAATTGCCCATAATTCAAAACAGTAAGACAGGGTGGGAGGAAGGAGAGAATAATGGAAGTAGATAGGAGCTAGTTGTAAGAATGGTGATAGGTATGATGCCGATATAAGGTATTTACTGGCACATTTAAATGCTTTATGTTGTAAAAGTTGCTTTTAGCAGTGTGGGCCACATGACTCACATGACTCTTCACACAATGGATGAGTGAAAAGTGAAGAAGTTTCTCAAGACTTCAGGATCCATTTAGCACATACACCTTTATCAGTTTCTTGTTCTGAGGAGGTCATCCCACAAGTAACATTTCAATGCAGGCATATCAGATGGACTGAACTGCCATTTCTTACAATTCACTATTTCTTTAATACTTATTTGATCGACTTCAGAGCAATGCTAAAGCAGTGCAACCATTTATTGGAATATATTAATAATAAATTAGAGTTTCATTCACTGAATTCCAGCTCTTAGAAGAATAAACAACCTTGTGCAGATGCAGAAGAAAGGCAGAGATATATTAGATGACTTGCACACAATCTGCAGCAGGTGAGTAGAAGAATTAGAAACAGAACCTCTGGTCTCTGGCCTTTCTTCCAAATCATCTTTCCTGTGTCTGTGCCACAGTAAAATGATTTTGCATATGTCCTGTCTCAGAAATATGAAAAATATATGCAATATGCAAAGCAGCCAATTGGACTGTCTTTTGGAATATATCATCATTTATGAAAGGTGCATCTTGAAGCCTAAACAGATTGTGTGCAATTAATTGCAAACTGTCAAAGAAACTACAGCACCTTACTGCCAATTTGTAAATAAAACCTGGTATGCAAAAGGGCTTAGGCAAGTGAGGCGAGTTTCTGTGGATGAAGGAAAGGCAATGCGTAAATGCAATGCAACACAATTTTTACACTCCAGCCTTTCAGAATTTTGCTGACCCTCTAAGAAGATGGTGTGGTGCAGAGTCCTTGAACGCAGCTAGACTTCTCCATAGGTAAATATTTTACATAACCCAAATGAAGAAGTCCCAGCTTACTTGAAAAGCTAAAAGAATAAAAATGTCACAAAGTGCAAAAAGAAAAACATGTTTTTTATTAAAATCTTGGTAAATAAATAAGCATTTTTATACCCTAAAGATGTGGTGAAATGTGGATCATTCCAAATGCAGGGGACTGCAAACAAAACAGATTCCCTTTATGTCCTGGTTCTGACCCTCAAATGATCTTTCTTATAAATCCGCTCATCCTGGTGGCTGGCCAATACCTGACTCGATTCCTTCTCTGGTGCTGTCTAGCTCCCTTTGTCTCACTGCTGTTACCATCCTATAGCTTATTGTTCCCCTCCGTAATATTCGATAAATACAATATGTTTGGTGCCACTGCTGATCTGCTGAGCCAGCCAGCGGCTGGCCCAGTGACTCAAGCTTGGTCTCAGCTTCGAAAGAAAAATGATGATGCCTGTTTTTCTAGGTTTGAACCCCTCCGGTGAAGAGCATCACAAATGTAATACAGACCTTCAGTAATTACTGAAACAGCAGTTTGTCACAAGCTGCTGGCGGCACTGATGGACAATCTGCTTGTGGGTATAGTTAGAAGAAGGAATATGTAAGAAAATGTGATATTTGTGACAGGCTTAACTTGGAAATTTTTTTTCAGGGAACGAAATGTACATGTGGAGGCAGTGTGGATGAATAACTAGGTAGCCGTATTCATCAACAGTTCTTTCCACCTCTCTGGTATTTTGTATATGTGCAAAAATTACTCCAGTGTAAATAAGAACTTGGCCCAAGTAGTAGCCACAACTACATGAATTGCAATTTGTATCTTCTCTGAAGTTCAGGTACATCAGCAGTTTCCAAAACAAATAGATTTGGCCCTTGGGAGAGAGCAGAACTGCCTACATATCCCAGTCACCCTCCACACTGGTGCCATTGAGGGGGCCCTTGCGACGCTCAGTAAATAAAAAAAAAAATCCCTTCTCCACTCCCCTGAGTCTTTTCGCAGGCCCAGAGCTTACTGCAACATACAGGTACTTCCCCGTGCTCTGTGAACCTGAAAAAACTGCAAATCTAAAAGTCCGCTCTTCATGCGAAGCAGTTCTCTTTATTCTTTTTCTCCCCTTATCTTGTAGTGCAAGTGCAGTTCCAGAAATGATATAAAACATCCAAATCCATGGATGGTGAGGTAAATTCACGGTTGAGAGAAGATGAAAGAAAAAATGGACTCTGAGCCTGACAGACTTTGGATGGAGCTTTGCAGGGAATCAGCACACCAAAGGATGCAGTGGGGGACCTGCCCATGTAGGGGAAACACAGGCCCAGCTCACTGCACAATCAGAAATCTGGAATGGAGAGGAGGGAATGTGCTGCTTGACCCAAGCCAAATTAATAATGACACTTTGTTTCACAGCTTACTAATATGTAAACAATGTTACTCCAATTAATTAATTGAAGACATTTTGTTTTCTATGAGATATATTCTCTCCCCCCCAAATTAAGGTATTTTACTTCCTTTCAGGATTTTTTTTTTAACTAGATTGCACTGGGCTGTAAGGACAGAAGGTTTCCTTCAGAAATCTTTGCTGGGTTTTATGGCACAAACAGCTACGTCCTTCCAGCCTTTATTAACTCAACTTACAAAATCTACGTGTCCGCATCCCCTTGTTTGTTATTTTGTTTGTTGCACTGCTGGAGACTGCTCGCATCCACCAGAAAAGGCTCTGCAGTCTGCAGCTATTGTATTTTCCCTCTCATGTCACTCAAGCAAACTGCCTTGCAGCTTGCCTGCTGCGAGGCCGGAGCGGAGCCGCTGGAGCCCGCTGGCCGCTGCCAGGGGCCCGGCACACCAGGCACCCGCTCGGCCCCCCAGGAGCTGCGGGTGCGGAGGCGAGCTGCCGGGAGCCAAATGGGATTTTTGCCTGAATGAGTACTGGAGGATGGGGCTCTCGTTCAGAGCCACAAACAACTCCTTAAAATACTGGGAGTGTTCAGAAGGCAGAAATTTGCTATAGTACAATTTCAGAAAGCAGGAGATGAACACTGGACAAAATGACCTCCCCCTTTCTGAACAGCTAACCCAAACACGGTGAGCCCTCTGAACAGTCCACCTTTAGCCCTTGACTGTGTTTGTTAGAGTTATTTTGATGTACTGTGATGAATGCAAGAGATCACTATTCATAAAAAGCAGAGTTCAATAAGCAGCATGGAATAGTGTTCGTATGCTGGCTTGCAGGTTTACCTACAATTACTAGGCTAGTCGTGTCCAGCTTAAGTCATGAGAATTTGGTTGCTACTCAGGGGTTTGCCCTCTTGCCCCTCTCTCTGCCACTGAAGTAATCTGAAGTCATCATTTTCAACTGAAAATTTTTAAGCATTATCTTTATCTGTAGTTGACAGTGTCTTTAAGAGCTCAACCCTGTTCCTCTTACCACTGCCTCTGCAGGTGCTCCTGGAAAGTGAGGAGGAGCCCTCCACCGCCTGTGCCTATTGCCAGCGTGACTCTGCAGTTTCCCAGCTCTGGTAAGGCACCACTGTGTGCTGAGCAACACTGGTGCTATCCTGGGGTACTAACGTGTACATGACGTAATGCTTGTATGTCACACAGATTTTGGAGGCTAGAATAGAGAGGGAAAATAGGGAGAGACTATTACTGTCTTTAGAAATAGCCTTCCTCCTCTGTTGTCCCTTGACATCTGCCCCTCGCAACAGGCTTGTGGTGCAATGTGCACTTCTCTCCCCTGCAAAGGCTCTGTTCCTTTTAGAAAAGGCTTCCAGAAGGATACCAACAGCACTGAAATCCCACTCAGCCTGCTTGGTTTTTACCAGCCCTACTCGATTGCCCTGCAAGAACAGAGAGGACTATTTTCCTCGCTCTCTGGAGTAATGTCCTCCATCACCATGTCACGAAAGAAAACGGGCTGTTTGGTAGCTAAGGAGAAATGCTGACTTTAAACCTGAGATAAGGCTCTATCATTTACACTAATGAGCTCACTGGTGGGGAATTTGTAAAATTTTATGATAAGAAGTAGCTGTAGTCAGTGCTTGATGGAATTTACTATTTTACTCTTTTTGCTGAAAATACACATAACTACTAATAATTTTCCGATCCAAACCTAGAGAGAAATAAATGCAGAGAGAATTGTCCCAGTAGAAGTTCAAAGATCCTGTAAGTAATCCATTATTTTACAGATTTATTCTTTAACCACGGGCTGGTCTAAATTCTGCTGGGAAGGCTAGAGACACTTTTAACTGGTTGAATAGCAAATCAGTTACTCAGAAGGAGCCCTTAATGAAATATTAGTATCAGGTTTTTAATTGCTGGTAACTTATGAATAGAAGTTAAGCCCCTAGATCTGACAGTCATCATTGTCCTGTCAGATTTTGATTTCTGATGGAAGTACGCCCTGGGATGCACCCTGGGGTTGCCCTGTGATGGTTTCTGTGCCAGATACCACATATGTACAACACGTGCAGTGAAAAAGGGGAGGTATCCAATAGCCTTTGTTATCACATACTGTCAGAGCAGTAAATTACAAGTGTTAAGGAAAACTCCCAGCTACCGTAGATACGAGGACCTTGACCGTTCTGCTCAGAACCAGAATAAATGAGTCTGGCTGAAGAGAGTAACCCTGCTGGTTAGTAAAACTAGCTAGTTAGTAAAAATGGAAGAAAGCAAAGGGGTCAGAGTAAACAGAGAGGAATAAAGATGTCTCCAGCTGAAGGGCTGGAAGACTGTCACAGTTTGGCGTTCATATGAGACATCAATGAAATTCCAGCATGTTTTCTCTCCCTCTCTGTTTTCGTTTGTTTTTGTTTTTTTTTTTCAGCCTGCCCACTCCATTTGAGGTGTTTAAACTCCACAGAGTCCCTGGTTCAACGCCTGGAAAAGCTGGCCAGAGATGCAATACAGTGCATGGACTTCCTTGCACCTGATCACTCGCTGCTGTGTGCAGACAAGAAATAAGTCCTTATGAAATATTCCATGTAGTAGTTGTACCCCCGCAGCCTTGTTTTCTACCTAGGGGTAACTGTGTTTCTACAGTGCTGTCTCAGCCGCCTCATCCTCCTAACAGTCGTGGTTTTGACTCATCACTTTGATAGCACTTTGGGAAGGGGTGCTGATTGTATACGATAGGCACTAATCACAGAGCAGGAATAGCAAAATGGTAAGCAATAAACATGGAGAGTTGGATGTGGGTTTACTGCTGCTGAAAAGGAAAGGCCAGACAAAAGGGACAAAGTATGTAGTGGATAGGAGAAAAATGTATGGAAGGGATACAGGAGGGACAGCTGTTTTATGGGCTCTTATTGATGTATTTTCTAACTCTGTGAGTCCTGCAAGCACTGGGAATATGGGAAAACAAGACAGACCAACAAAAAGCATCAGTGTGAGAGACTGTGAAGTGGCCAAGAAGCTGGGCTTGCATGCGAGTGATCACAACTACTATCATCTTTCAAGAACACATTGCATTTTTCACAAAAATATTGTCAAATCCATGGCTCTTGTAACTCTGTGTTGATATGGCTCACCACAAGATTTTAACTTTCTGGTAGCTAAAAGTTTGTGTCTACTTGTCTCTTTTGTGGCTAGCTTCCCTCTGTCCTATACCCATCACTTTGTACCTAAAACAGAAGTGCTGAAGTGTTGCTTCTTTTCTTTGAGAAGAGCAGCCACTAGAGGGAAGGATGTACGCAGAGAAGTTCCCCTCAGCACCTCTGGTTCTTCCTCCATAAGCAAAAAAAATTCAGAATTTTACCCAGCATTTGTAAGGTGGCCTTGTTCATCCTTTCAGATAAAATAGATTGAATGAGATTTTTTTTTAGTATTGCAGTTTCACCGTATGGCCTGAAACACAGCCAAAATTAAGGGCCAGAAAAAAAAAAATAAAATCATTGGCTAAATTACACAGAGGAGATTGGATTACCTGTTCAAACAGAGCTCTTAATTCTGCTTATAAATAGAATCCACAAATACAAGAGTACTGCGGTCGAAAATAAAGCCAGCCAACAGCCCCTAATAACCCCTAATTATTAGGAGTTTCAGTTAACATTTGGACAGCTTTGGTCTTAATTCTTTTAAGTCTGAAGAGGCAGCATGACCGAGGTGCCCACATTTACAATTACAGCGAGCACACATGCTGTTCCAACCCATGCTGGCTTTAGCTGAGTGTTCTCTGGCAGCTTGGGTTGGGATTTTGCCCTGTTAAAATATAATTACCTATCTGAATGGTGACTAATTTCCAGTTTGAGTTACTTATTTGTAACAATGCACTTGTTTTGACAGAAGTCTATGACAAGAAAAACAAATCAAGCTCCTGACCTTGACATCATCGCTCACTTAGGAATTTTTTGTACCTGAAAGAAAACCTGCTAATATCCCGTCCAAGTAATGAATTAAACTGCATGTTATCAGTAAATACAACAACAGAGATCTTTCTGTAAAGCAGACACCTCTTAAGGTGAGACTGAAATCCAGTGTTACTTTTTTAAAAAAGAAAGAACAGCTTGACAGCACTATACTACATATGGACAACTATGGTTGTCAAAATGTTTAATAGTTGTCTCAGGGATGGTGTTTTCAAATATCTTTAGCAGTGAGCTAAGATTCTTTCCCAGCTTTAAAGTTGCCCTATGTAATATATAAATGGGAGATTAGAAGTCAAATACTGCATTGCAGGCGGTCAATAAAAAGCAGCAGATTACATTATCCACATTATCTTAATAAACTGTGTTGTCTTCAAAACACACAAAACCCAATATCTGTGCAGCCCAATGATCCTTCAAGGCAGACAATTTTAAATTCATTTACTACTGCATTCCCCACTTTGGTTAAGACTGTGTAACAGTTTGCCCTTTGACCTCTGTCTGCAACTACCCGTACCCATCAAAAATTCCCACTTCTGAGACTGAGGTTTGCCACGATTGCCAGCTGCAAAAGGTGCATTTTTATCTCAACATTTTATCACAATCTTTTCGAACATTCCAAAACACATGAAGGTACAGGGAAAACACTAAGCTTATTTTGTTTGATATTCTCTGGCCAGAAGTGAGATCTGAAAGTAAAAATCAGAACTATTTTTCTGTAGGAAGGAGTGAATGATTAATTTTGGTAAGCAACCTGGTTTCATTGGATCAAATAAAATCACAGAACATTTGGATATGAATGTACGCAAATGATCACCTGGCAGTTTTTCTCAAGTACGTGCCTTGGAAAGGATATGCACTCTTTAGGTATCCATGCTACTGATGGGTTTTACTCTCAGCGATGCCATCTTTCTCCTGCAACCACAAGTGATCACAAGAGAATTCCCTTGGCCTGGCGGTGTTCTCCCCTGGCACCTGAACCAGCCTGGCTGTGCCATTTTCTGCCCTTTTTCTGCTGTGTATGACCTGTGCTGGCAGGCCTGTGGCACGGCAAGTCTCTGTGGCCTTTCTTATTCTACGGGGTGTGGAGCATTATGGATGATTTCTGCTGGATGGCACCTTAACAGTTCATCTGCTCCTGCTGTGCACTCTCTCACTGAACTCAGTCTGCTCTTTGGGATACCTTAATTGCTTGCTGTGGAAGCTGAAGGTGACACCATAAGCAAATTGCCATAAATACACGCAAACCTCTCTTAAAACAGCAAATCAGATGGTTGTAGATAGGGCACAGTATGGCTCAGCAAGAGCTGTTTTGCTCTAAATCTCACCTTCACACATCTTCAGACTTTGTGCAGAACCCCAGCAGATGTTTGGGAAGACAAGTATCTTAAGTTTATATGGGCATATAGAAATCCCTGAATTGCTTTTTTCTGTTTATACTTCATAAACTAATATAGCAGCAAACAAACTGCATTTTCAGAACTGTGAACAAACTGCATTTCATCTAAGTTATTCAGTTATGGGCCAGACCTTGCATTTCTTACTCAAGAAGGATTAAATCAAAAGGCAAGTAGTCTGTGAAAAGGTGGTTTTATACACAGCTAGCTAAACTCTTGATAAATTATTCTCTCAGAGGAAAAACAAAGGTTTCCAGTAGATTTCTCTGTACTTGTTTTCAGAGAAGCTTATGCTTGCCTCCCTGAGAGGCTTTCTTCATAAATGAAGCTAAAGTTAAATGTCTGGTGAGATAAGAGTTTATGAGGATGATATTCCTAAAACAGGATTAAGCCTTACTGACAGTGTAATGCAGGGCAGGTAATGTTGCTGCTGCTCATGATTTAAACTGCTTTGTGGCTAAACTATATTTCGGTTTCTACAGATAATGGTTCAGTACCTCTGAGCTTTAAACTTGCTTCTGTAAGTGGTAAAAACCAGGTTATTTTGGTCCCTCCATATTTTTTTTTTTTCTGGAAGAAAATAAGCAACCCTCTCATGATCTGAGCAGGATAGTAACCAGTCCTGAGGTGGTTCTTCAGAGACTTATGAGGATCATTCCATTACAATTTTTTCCCTCCAGATTATTTCCAAGTTGGTTGTTTGATTTTTCTCTTTAACCATGGTGAAACATTAGGGGAATTCTACAAACTAATAGTCGATGGTCAATCTGTCAACATCAAGGTCATGGCTAGTTACCGTGCAATGGAGAGTTCGCATGTTTTCTCCATATCCACACAAAAGTATTTTGTAAAAGCGAACATCAAAGAGCTCTGCTTAACAAATACGGTACTTTCAGTCTAACATCTGCAACATCTATTATAGTTTGTTAATACCTTGACACCGTTCCCATTAGATCTGAATGACAATTGCCCTGTTGTATCTCAATGACATTGATTAACAAGGCCGTTTGTAATTAGATGGGGTAATGTAATTCCTGGCCCTCTGTAAACATCTGGATTTGCAATTCTGCACTCCTAGCTTGGGAGCTCTCTGCCACACATCACTAATTACACCATGTTCTTATGTATCAGTACCTACACCCTCCTGCTGAGCACCTCTTCTTTGTTCCCAGAGTCAGAGGCTGTTGTCAATAGAGAGAAAATCAACATAACTGCCTAGTGCCACACGTGACATTTAATGAAAATGAAGTAATGTCTAATTTGCATGGCTGGTGTTACTTTATTAAAGCCAGAACTGCAGAAGCTGGGTGCTACAGTGCTAATCAAGTGTGCAAGACTGATAGTCTGTGGCAGTGATGGCGTCTGGCACGGAAAACTTTACATCCTCCCCTTGCCTGCCTGCCCACTTCCTATATGAGGAATAGGGCTTCTAGTAAAAGTGACAGGTTTGTTCATTTTTCCAGGCCCGTCTGTTCTTGTTCTTTCTGTTAAGTCCATCCGTCAGAGCCTGCGAAGGGGTCAAGGCAGCTGGGGGAGGCCGGCCCACCCTGCCTCCTCTCAGGGGGGTCACCACAAAACCAGGGCAACTTCCAGCTCAGGAGGGAAACCCCTCCTGGATTCAAATCAGCAAGCTGCAAATAAAAAGCTCTACAGCACAAGAGAATCCACTTCTGCCGTGCACAAGAAGTGTCTTAAAAGAGAAATATATGAATCTTTTTGACATAAAAAAAGAGCCATATATGTTGGAAGAACACACAGTCAGGCACTCAAAAAAATTAAAAGGGCAGAGCTGTGCTCCTTCAGTTTCCATTTCCCCAGTACTGACAAGGATGCAAAATGCTCATTTTCAGTGCTTTTTATTTGCTTTCGCCTTATTAGGACCCCTTAGAAATACTTAGAAATATTAATTTTTTTTTAAAAAAGTATCTGATTCTGACTTCGGACTCAGCTAAGAAGGCCAGCAGTAGTAATACATCATAAATCATAAGCTTATGTCTTGAAGCAAAAACGTAACGCACCTCCTAAGAGGTTGTGGCTCCACCCACTCAGCTTTATCTCATTTTCTACTTCCCAGGAGAGTTTTTGTTTCTATTTTCTTCTCTCTCCAACTCCCTCCTGACCACCTTCCTTCCCCTGTAATCACTGGGCCGCTGCCTCGGCGTCCAGGCCGCCTCACCGCCTCACGCCTACCCGGACGCGCGGGGTGCTTTGATCCTGCCTGAGGCATGACGCCATTGGTCGGAAGTTCTCCCCGGCCCCTGGGAGCCAGCCAGTACCAAGCCGCGGGCGAGCCCGCCCCGCTCCCCCACAGGCGCCCGGCCCCGCAGCCTCGCAGCCACCCGCCCAACGCAGCAGGGCGGCGGCACGAGCCAAGTTTTATTCGTCGCAGCTTTCAGAGAGCGATCAGCTTGCCAGGCAAAATCCTATGAATCGCGCGATCGGAACAGCACGGTAAAATAAATTGAAGCCTTTACCGAAATTCGGAATGATTTGCACTGGAGCCCAGTTTTGGATGCTGTTCAGTTTCCCAGAGAGGATGCTACAAACTCCGTACAAGCTTTCACCTCTGAATACAAGTTTAATTTTGCAAACAGATCTGCCAGTTAGAAAATTACTTCCTCCCAGGGGTTTGGTTCTAACGGTTCATCAGTAAATCCCCTCTCTTGCGATGCCGGGTTACGGGTTTTTGACAGCACATCCAGAATGAACACTGGTCAGACGTCCGCCAAGACACAGCAACCTTTGCGCTGTGGGGATGACAAGGGCCCTAGGGCCGCGCTCCCGGCTGGAGCCATCCGGGGGCAGGGCACGAAGCACCGGCGGGGCAGGCAGCGGGGGCGCAGCTTTCCCTAAAGCTGGGTGCTCCGACGGCCAGAAAAGTCTCTACACGCTTCTGAAGTTTGTTGCTCGGGAAGCCTTGCCGGAGGCGCGGCGTTTTGCTCCTCTCCGGGATGTCAACGAGGCGGCCGAAGGAGAGAGCGGAGACGGCGCAGCCCGGGGAGGGGGACCCGTCGCGCCCCATCCCTCGGTGCGGTCTCCGGCGGGGAGGGCGCGGGGGGGACGGATCGGTCCGCGGCTCAGAGCGCAACCCGGCGACGCTCTTTCTGCTCGGAGGCGGCGGCAGGCCTTCGCCCCGCCGCGCAGCAGCCCGTCTCCTTCCAGCCTTCCCCTCC